>JASVER010000040.1:1582704-1719441 GCA_030449065.1 Oceanodroma leucorhoa | reverse complement strand
AAAAAAAAAAACCTAGCAAAAATCATAGAGGTATCAGAATTGTTATTCAGACACACACACCCAAATGAGCCTCCAACATCATTGCCTATGCTATTCAGAGAAGAAAAAAGGTCGGGAGGAGGTATCAGAGCCGTGGTGTCAGAGCCCATGTCGGCTGGGAGTCAGGCTACAGTACGTTCAGTGGAATTTGTTAAATGCTGTGAGTAGTGGTTGTTCATACCCTGTAATCTCTGGCAGGAAGTGGTAGACTGACGGTGAGATGTAAAATTGCTAAGCGTATTGCAGTAGGCTGTACCTTTTGYCTTTCTCTGATGTTTCTTTGTAGGTTTTATGTACGTTTTCAAAAGTAATAAAAATATCAACCTGTCTTCTGCACAAAATAGAGCTCTTTAACAGATAGCTTCAAAATCAATACAATGCACAGGTGGAAGGAACCTGTGGAAGAAATGGTTGTTTCATGCTCGTAAAAGTGAATTGTTTATGAGGCAATAGGAGACCGTCTTTTCCTGATGTAACTGATCAGATACATCAGCAAGAGAAGGTTGAAAKGAAGTAAAAATGCTGTAAAAATCAGTCTTTGGGCCCTCTGATATCTGAATGGTCAGAAAGGGGTTTACGCCATGCTTGTGATTATTTGCATATTAAGCTACTAATAGATTCTGACCTGCACTATGCCTTGCTAGTGAAAACTGCGTATTTTAAATAACGATATGAAGTAGCTTTTGCCATCCGATAAATGAGGGAAAGTCAGATATAATTCCATTATAAGAGGTTAACTTACACARTTGCAGCAGGACATTTAAAAATACAGCAGCACTTTAAAGGAGATAACTGGCTGTAAGGGTGACAATACTTTGTGGTCCACAGAAGTGGAGGAAAGCTGAGCAGCTCCCATTGCTGAGCTGCTTTGGCAGTACTYGATGGCTTGTCTTGATCCTTGCTGATCCCTGAAAGCTCTTGTATTTCAGGAAGAGGTGGAAGCCTGTGGAATTTATTTGTCACTTGAGCTAGCGATGACCATCAGGAATGAAACCTGCACAGTCCATTATTACTTGCCATTGTGTTGTGGGTTCTTGTTTAAATTCACTGCTGCACGGTGTGTGGTTTGAAGTGAACTTCTTGCTGGTGGAATGCTCCTTATCGACAGGCTGCAGAGTAACACTTTGTGTGTGTGCACCGAACAGGCAGTACAGTGTGGATGGCAGCAGCACGTGCTAACTCTGTGCCTTCCTTGGCTCAGATTTGATCTCGTAGGGCCATCTCTGCTGTACCTGAGAAGAGAACRCACCCTGCGGGTAGAGCTGGCAGAAATCTTGTGCTCCTGTATTTTGGGGAATTCCAACACATCCCCAGGCCAAGCGATAATCACAGAATCATAGAATAGTTTGGGTTGGAAGGGACCTTTAACGGTCATCTAGTCCAACCCCCCTGCCATGGGCAGGGACATCTTCAACTAGATCAGGTTGCTCGGAGCCCCATCCAACCCGACCTTGAATAATGAAATAATTATTTTGCAAATCAAAATTAAAATACCTGTTTTGGTCAAAAAGCCATTTCTTACAGAAAAAATACATTTTCACGTGAATGTTGTATATCTGGCAAATATCCCTTTGCTACTAAAACTGCAAAAAAGTATGTTAAATTTGAGAGAGGAAAAATTGCCTCACCGACCCTTCAAATTTCAACCACACCTGCCAGAAATAAATCTAATGAAAAACACTGTGTACATGTTATAGAAATCAAACAAACATACCTGAGAAAGCTCTTTAAATGTATTATGACTGAGACTTGCTATACACATAAATGAGCCACATCTGCTCTTGGTATTGCACTTGCATCCATGTGAAAGAAAAGATTAAAACAAGATACCAACGTAAAAGTAGATTGATACAGGAGAAGTGAGTGGGAACTCCTGGAAGGAGATTGTTAGATAGTGACTGCTTGGAATAAGTCCAAACCCAATTGCAGCACAGAGAAATTGGCTTTCTGTTGTACCATGTTTTCTGTAATGCAAACCAGTGTGTGTGTGGGGGGGGGAGTGGTGGTATGTGATTGTCATTATGAAAAGCTTTTGCCAGCACAGTAGCTCAGACACCAGGGGATAATGCATTACACACTGATGCTTTCCAGGACGTTGATTCTAAAGCAGTTGTGGTGGGTTGTTTCTATCAGAGGATGTGAGTTTCTGAACCACCGTTTCCCACAGGGTGTTATCTTGGCAGTACAAGGTTAAGATCCAGTCTTGCTTCAGAGAAATGCCTCCACCTTCCTGCAGTCTTCAGGTTTCACCTAGCACYGCTTTGAGGTTAGGGGCAGGGGATTTGTATTTCAGACAACGGACAGAACAATTGGGAAAGCAACCCCCTGTTTCTGTTACAGCATAATCCCACCTGGGAGAAAGGCTCACTTGTTACTTCAAAGCCCTTGCATGTTAGAACTCCCTGCTGAGATTAAAGCACCTCACAGAGGAGATGTGGCACCTGTCAATCTCTGCTCAGCTCCTACGCTGCTTCRCAGGCTCAGTCACAAGGGGTCTGGCCAGGGTTTGGCCGGGGAACCACTGCTGAAGCTCARGTACCAGGTGAATGGGGTTGATGAGCACGAGATGAGAGAGCTGCATTACAAGCTGTGTCATTTTTGGGATCCAGTGTAAATATAGGGGCCTTGACCACTTGTGGCCATTAAGGAAATCCTGGAACGTTGGCTTTTTGCTGAGTAGGATCCACAATTGAGCTGAAAGTGAGTAGTCATGTGTTGCTAAACCCTTACCTTCTGTAGTTTCAAATTAATGCAATAAATTTTGCTTCCTGTCCTCAACTAGTTTGCTATATATGCTGCTAGACACTGCCACGTTCCACTTCAGAGGTAGCAGGTGCTGATTGTTGGGAAACTTGATCCATATATCAATTGTAACGCATCTTAAAAAATTTAACTTACAAAAATATAAAAGGGAGTCTGCAGAATGAGATTTTCTTCCATCAGACCTGGAAAACCTGGTGGTGTCTGTGGTTTTGTAAAACCTCTCATACTTTATTTATTTTTATTTCTCTGCTAGCCCTTGGGTACAGATTACTTTCAAACAAGCTGGTTTACTGTTTGCATAACACAGGCTTAAATTCAGTTAGAAATAGATCATTTTTCAAGTAAAATTCCCCAGAAAATAATTACAAGTATTTGGGGGTGTTGGGGAAAACATCAGAAAACTTTCTTGTTAAGGTCTGGTGACACCTGGCAATTAAAAATAAAAATCCATTTCTTGATCCAGACCTTCCTCCGTCTCCTTGGGGACAAATTAAACTCTACTGCAGAAGTTTCAAACGTACTTCTAAATCCAGCATCATTTGCTTCTGGGTAGATTCTACATTCTACAAATTATTTCTTCCTGGGAAAGTGTCTCAGATTCATATTAATGAGGATTCCATGTTTGTGGTTAGGAGAAACTTAGTCTTGTGGCTTAAGCAGCCTCAGGACTCTCATTAAGTGCAAGAGGTTAATAATCTAAACTAGCAGTTAACTAGCTATGGTCAGCAGAGCCTTATTGCTTTTGGCTCACGCTAGCTAAGCTGGTCCCTTGTCCTTTGCAGTGCTAGAGATGCAGGTGAAAGCAAGGAGACCAAACAAGGATAGCTGCAGATGAGGCATTTCTAATTTTAGCACTGGGGCAGATGTTATGAGTGGAAATAAGATACTGATGGAAAAACTAGTCTGCATGCGTATGACTGGAAGARGAGGTGGGTTCTCTAAGAGTAGATGAGCTTTTCATTCAGGTGTAGTTTGTGCTCTGGTAGTTTGAGATCCTTGTCCAGCCTAGTGCTGTGCACAGACAGCTCAGGCAAAACCCTCTCTTTCTTTGTGGGAACAAATGGTCACTTCTTTGCAGCACAAAAAAACCATGCAGAACTCCCAGCTGTGCTTGACTCACAATGCTATGTGGGGAGTCATTTCTTGTAGCATRTGTCCAGCATGTCAGATTCTCTTAACTGGATATCCACTGAAAGAAATGATAGAATTACAGAACACTGGTTGGAATGGATCTCTGGAGGTCRTCTATTCCAACCTGTTGTTCAAAGCRGGTCTAGTTAGATCAGATTGCTCAGGGCCATATGGAGTTGAGTCTTGAACACCTCCAAGGATAGAGACTCCAGAACCTCTCTGGGCAACCTATTCTAGTACTTGACTGCCCTCATCATAAAGAAAGGTTTCCTTAGATCTATTTGGAATTTTCCATCTTCCAACTTGTGTCTGTTGTCCCCATCCTATTGCCATGCGCCTCCAAGAAGAGCCTGGCCCCATCTTCTCTGTATCCTCTGATCAAGTAGTTGTAATCAGCAGTGAGGTCTCTCCTTCGCTTTCTCTTCTCTTCTCAATCCTGAACAGACTCACCGCTCAGGTTCTCCCTGTAAGTCCTGCGTTCCAGCCCCTATCGTTCTGGTGGCTTGTGGCTGGCCTTGCTCCAGTCTGTCAATGTGTTTCCTAAACTGGTGAGCCCCAGACTGGACACAGTGCTCCAGACGCAGTAGGAATAGAGGGAAAAGATCATTTTCCTGGACCTGCTGGCTGCATTCTTACTAGTACAGCCTGGGATGTGGTTCACCTAACTATCAGCAGGATTAAGTTGCTTTGTGGGTCAAGAGCTGGAAAGAAACAGTGTAGGTATTCCTGACATTGAAGAATTGCTGCAGAAATTGGAGGGCAGTCACAAATTAGCTCTATCCTTCTACAGCCGGTGGAAACTTTAGTTTTAATTGCACAGACCCCAAGCAAATTAAAAAGAAGCAACCAAATCAGTTATCAGGCTGGCTTCCTACAGTGTCCTGACAGGTCCCAGAGGCCTCTGCAGAGACAAGAGATTCRGCTGGCTTCTGCCACATCCTCTCTGCCTAAGTTTAAAAAGGTAAAAAAAATTCTAATTTGTAAGTGATCTTTGTGCAGTTATGGACCAGACTCTGTTCCGAGTGGAAAAAACAGGATATGATCAGATATCGTAAAGTTATGCCCCCCTTCCTTTCTGATGTGTTTTATTTCAAGGATACAATTTATTTTAGCCTGATGTCTCCTATTGGAGCATCCATGGATTTATCTTCTGGCATTTTGGAAAAGAGATCCCAAAATATCCAGAAAAATAAATTTCATTTAGTTTCACTAAACTTTGGTCTGAGAACAGGTATCCAGGATGTTGTCTAGAAATCCAAAACATTATTCTGAAGAATCAGAGAAGCATGGTCTGCCTGAATAGACATGTCTGAAAGAACAGATCTCTCTTTCATCAAGACAGCATCATGTGCTGTCCATCGCATGCTAATATTAGCTTACACCACTCTGAAATGGTTTTGCAGCATGCTTACAGGGGAGATCTCCGCTGTAAAAGAGGAAAGAGGCTCATTACCTGTTATTTTTGTAAGAGAGAGCAATGCTTTTGCTGTCTGCAGTTCATGTGGGACCATGGTCTCCAGGATGACAAGGCTCCTCCCTGCTTTATCAGCAGGCAGCCAGAGTTTGGTCGGAGCGGGAGAAGCTTCAGTAGCTGGTCCCAGAAAGTAGAAGTGCTCTAAATGCATGGGAGCCCCCACGTTAATGCAGTTTGGGTCTGTTTCTGAAGCCTCTCTCTTCTTACGGCAGGAAAGCCGTCTCTGCACTAGCAGTTCCCCTTGGGAAGAAGTGCCTGGGACTCTAGCCTAGCCATACATCTCTGTCAAAATCTCTATGAATAAATTAACCTTTCTAAAGATTAGTGCACCCTAATACCTCAGGGTTTTTTTTCTTGTTTTTTAACAGAACAAATGCTAAAAATGCCTTGACAGACCTTGCTAGGTTTTGTRCTCTGGATCATCTACAAAGGATTATGCTGCGAGTGGCGTTAAAGGCACAGCCGTGTGATTACGGGGAGTACCGACTTGTCTCCTCCTTTGGACAAAGGCTTTAGCGTATGGCAAAACAGTTGAGTAGGAAATCCTCATTAGGGMAAATAATAAAAAAGCTAATGAAAACTCTCATGCTTTTCCTTTTAAAACACCTCGAATTCAGACACCTCCCAATGCTTCACAACTGTTAGTTCACCAGAGCAAAGGCATTATCTGACTGAAACAACTTTGAAGATTTTGGTAGCTACACTCACAKAAGTAAACCGCTGGTTGCCAACTGTATCTGTGGAACAATGGACTCAGTGTCAGCAGCCCAGTGGGCCTTTGCCTGCTTCTCTTCTCGACTCCAGCCCTTATTTTGGTAGAACAGACTGTGGGGAGGTCAGGTATCTGTCGCTCTGTTCTCTTGCCATTGAATTGCTGGAATTGATCTGATCCTTTCCAGGCGGCGGGGGGGCCATTCCAAAGATGGTAGGGAGTGTTTTGATTTTTGATCCTTTTGAGATGAATTATGGGGAGGAAGCTGTCTGCTATCAGAGGAATTAGTCAAATTCCTTGTCAGATGTGCAATCCCATTAAAAATGCATTATCTGTTTTCAAAGCTTAAGTATGGGTGTTGGTTGAGAGTCTTTAAAATATTATTGTAAACTTTCACTGAGAAAAAGTATTCCTGAGTCTTTCATGAAGGCTAATCCCACTTCAACTACCGTAAACCATCAACTTCTGGGGTGGCCTTCCCAAGCAATACTAGGCAAGAGCATGCAATTATTCTGGGAAAGTCCCCCTGGAAGATGGCATACGTTTGTTTTACGATGTTGTTAGCAGCTCTCAGCATTCAACGGATTTG
Organism: Oceanodroma leucorhoa; assembly: GCA_030449065.1. NCBI lineage: Eukaryota > Metazoa > Chordata > Aves > Procellariiformes > Oceanodroma > Oceanodroma leucorhoa. The sequence continues at coordinate 1,712,733 of JASVER010000040.1, read as the reverse complement.
TTCCGATAATGATTCTGTGTCTGCATGCCTCCTCAAATTCTCCCTTTGCTTTTCTGTCTGCCATCTAGAGTTCAAATAACTATCTGAATCCAGGTCTGAATGTGTCCTAAATGAGGTACCTAACTCTGGTTCCTGCAAAGAGTAAATTCAGAACACTTAAATGTATATGCTCGTAACTTGAATATCTTAAAAGTAGATGGAAGGAATCTCAGTCAAAGCTTTGAAGTATGTGTCTGTGGAGGGAAGCCACAGTTTTTTCTGCAAAGGATTAACAGGATATCCTGGAGCAAGCAATATCACTCATTCTTTGAAACACATTCCTAGGAATTTTTTTAATAAACGTATAAGGGTGACATGTAAACTTCACTTTTTAAAGTAACTATTAGTTGCAGAATCACACACTCTTCCTAGTTTTTCTTATTTTTGACATGTAAGTAGTACTTCCAGGAAAATCTCGTAGATTTCTGATGTCTTTCACTGACATTCACAACCATAAAATTACTCCAGTTGGATTCACAGTGGCTATGGCAGATCATAAATGGTGTTCTCTAGCCAGCTGAACACTATTCCATAGGTTATTTGCCTAGACCTTTGCTCATTTGAATTGTTAGTGTCTTAGAACCATGGTATTTCCACCATTTCTATTTGCRGTCCAGCAGTTCAACATCAAACTTTCTTAGACCAAGCAGTTTAACTCAAAAGCTTAACGCCAGAGCAAGATGGGATCGTTTATGATAGCCAATCTACTTTGCTCAGCAGTGCATTACAAATGTCAGAAAAAAATGCCTTCATTCTGTATGGTCTCTTTCATACCTTTGTCACTGTGTCATCTGAGCACAGCTGGAATAGCTAAGAATCTGCTAATCAGTGTATATAATAAAGCTATGTATTTTAGTGCTAAAAAATAGGGTGGTCACCTTTTYAAAGGAAGGAAACAGCCTTGGCTGGCAAGGGATTCTCGCTAGGACTGTGCCAGCACTGAGGGACATGTTTCATGCTACTTTGTTTTTCTGTTCTATGAGAGGAGTTGGCAGAAAATAGGCAAATTCCTCAGGTCTGGCTGAATGCTCTGGCACCATACAGTAACCATGTTTCCTGCCTGCTTCTCTGGCAAATGTGTTAGTTTCTATAACAACTCCAGTCCTCTGTGTCACTGCAGGCAAATGAAACACAGCTTGGTCCTTATCTCTTGAAATACCAATAAAGTCACGAGTTCAAATTGCTGTTAGGCATCATTGCCAATCCACCTGTTAAAATATTTTTCAGACAACAAGGTATGAAAGGAGTACATGCACATCATAAATATTTGGGGTAATGTGTTATGTTTGAAGGCTTTTGAGGTGCTTTGATTTTATTTTGATGGTGGCTCCCAAGAGATCATATTGGGACCTGGAAATAAATGCCGCAGAATGAAATAAATTGTGCGGGAAGGTGAAAACCAGCTTCGCTCTTTCTTTAGCCAATCCATATAAAAAAAACAGCCCAAAGTTTTGTGACTGAGAGTTTAAAGAGTTTCCCTCTCTTTTCCGCTTGATAAATGAAGGAGCACCAGCAAATATTCTCATGCTCCCTTCCAGGTTCTGTAAGCAGTGAATCTTGAGAACCTAGGCTGGTCTTTGCCTTGCAAAATTTCCCCTACTCTTTGCAGCCTCTTTGCAGTCTTGCATCGGCAGAGTTCACGTTGCGACAAACATCAGAGGGAGAACCCTGCCTGACACTGTCTAACCAGCTTTGTAACCAGGTAAAGCTACAAGAAAAGAAATTTCCTTGTATTCTAGCTCTACTATGTACATGCAAATATAATCAAAGCAGTAGGAGCACTTCCAGTCTTTTTCTTACCATTTTCATCAAAGCGGAGAACATGTGGTCCTCAGGTCTTCAACAGCCCCGTGCATTTAACTACGTACCGTGCGGGGCAGCTGCAATGCAACTTATTTTAATGCTCTAAAGCAGAGATGGTGGCACTTGAACATTTCCTTTGTTAGAATAGGTTTATCTCAAAATTTTATGTTATTTCAACAAAGTGGAGTGTTTACCATAAATAGCAGGGCCTGCAGAAAGCCTGCTGCAACACTCTTCYTACTGTGAAGCAGCAGTCCCTCAAGCCTGAACTAATTTAGGAAGGCATTGGCCATATGATTTTAATATTAACAAGTGGAGCAAATTTGTGAGTGGGTTGTTGGCCAGTTTCATAGTGAGGGGCACCTGCAATCGATCAACACGGCTCATACAACAAGGTGTCAATGCACAGGCAGAATAATAACAAGAATTTGGTGTGCACAGGGATCACTCAGCTGGTGGGGAGGTGTTAACATGCGGGAGAAAAGAAAACATTAGGGTGAAACATCGTTATTCGTTGGTCGTTTAGCAGTCACATAATTCTCAGAGATGTGAAAGAAGCAGGGCAAGAGATCAAACGTGGCAAGGTGGGTAAGATATGGTACACCTATGGCTTCCTCTGCTAGCTGGAAAGCTCAGAGGTGCATAGTGTGAGTAAGATGTAACGTTGACGGTGGCAGAAAGTGATCGTGACCTCCTTTTGTGAAACAGGAGAGGGCTGCCGTTGCACATAGGTTATGGGGGTCTAAGTGCAAGCACTCTTTAAAAGGACATTGCAATTGTGAGACGCAATCCAAAGGTTGGTGGGAGGACCTGAGTTCCAGGCTCCTTCTCCTTGGAAGGCTCGGGTGGACTGCTGCCCAGCCCTCAGAAACATCTAATAGTTGGCTAATATGGTTCAAGGAAACCTATCATCGCAGGGACTCTGCTTGGAACGTGAGCGTGCTCTGCCGTGGTAGAGTAGAGCTAGGAGAAAGCTCCTGGTTCAGCTTCCCCTCCAAGTGCGTTCTCTTGCTCAGGCTTTCCCTGGGAGCTAGGCCTGCCTCTCCCATACTGACCGGGATGGGCAATGCCTAATGCCCAGCTTTTCACCCCTGTGCCCAAGTTCCCCTGCCARAGCCAACACATGGCTGCCACAGGGAGGTGTACCAGGGAACCTGGCTCCTCTGGGACAGTGCTTSGACAAGTACAAATAACATTGCCGGCAAATGCTGGAAAACAGATCCAATCTAGGGACACTGGCTTGGCTTTCGCAGGACATGACAGCGGAGGAGATGTGAATGGGCATGTCTGTTTGCCAAAGAACAGAAGGATGAGGAACAGTCAGCTCTGGAAAAAGTTTTGAAAATGCAAGAGGRGTAGATCTATTAGCATTGTGCGAAATGAAGTGGACTCTCTAGAATTCACTCTAAAACTTACATTCCTTAGGAAGGATCCTTCCCAGCTGTGTCCTGAGCTATTACTTACATTTTTCGCAGGGATGTAATTTCTTGCCCTGTTTCATAGATTTCTCCCTTCTCACAACATTCCGRAGGGTGATATCAGCATGTTGTTATGTTCTTTCTATTGCGTGCCAACATCAAGTATGTATTTTTATTTATCTGAATAAGCATAGAGCTACAGTGACATGATCCAGGATTAGAAAAATATGGACTGTCACAAAAATGTAGGCCTCTGTTTGAGGGAACACAGGTCACCTCCTGATCTCACCTTCCCCTCTGACAAAYGTCTGGAGCTGCTGTGTCCTGCTTGAGTTACTTTGTCTCTCTTTGCCTTTACCTCTGTTGCTTTATTTCTGTATTGCTTAGCTAGTCTTRGCTTAGCAGAATACGTATACTCTAATTCAGGTGGTTCATACATGCTATTGGCAACATGTGCTAGCTTTATTGYGGCGTGCTTTTCTGCACATCTGAAATAACACCAATCTTCTTTCTCCCTCCAGACGAAAAAAACCTGAGCCTACATTCTGTTTTGCCAGTCGCTGTTTCCTGTCACTTGCAATGGCCTCTTCCCAGGAGGTAAGAAAATAACCTTGCGTACTTTTTACCAGTGGTAATCTGTTGTTTTGGCATTCTGTGAATGACTGGTTTCAGGCAATTCTGTCAACGTACCTTGCCAGCAACCAGGTTTTGGATGTTTGCTTTGGGAACATTTTGTGGTTGAATGGCTGTGCTACATTCCACGTGTAAACATGGGCAAAAACTCACATTTAACAGTTCTAAACAGTTGGACACTGGTCAAAGAGGCTACTCCCCTTCTCTTTCATACATTGAAATTTTGCATAAAGTACAGAACAATTTAGTAGCAGGAATGCCCAGGTCCTGCCAAACGTATGATTTTGTTTTATTTTATTTTTAAAAATGCCTAGCACAAAGACTGAGCCTTTATTTGGAAGGAGATGTCAGGAAAGCAAAACTTAATTGAATCTCAGACTGTACAATTGGAGTCGTGTCTAAAAGGAAAGCTGTCTTTTCCCTCAGCATGCACTTGTACTGGAGGCCAGTTTCCACTCTCATTTACATGAGTTTAAACCACCGTAACTCTACGTGCGACTGTGCCAGTATGGCTTGAGATTAGAATTGGATCTTCAGCTGTTTCAAGCTTTGTTCTTACTTTCTGAGTCATCTGATTGATCATAGTGATGCCAATCTGGTTGCTTGCTGTAGCCACWTAGAAGGGTCTGGCCGCAGCAACAGGACCTGGTGTGTGCTCAGCACTTTGCAAAATCCAGATCTGTGCTACTCAATGTTGCATGCAGTGCTCTGGTCAGAATAGGAGGTATATGCATCCTTATATATATGCACCAGAGTAAGCACTATGGTGCAAGGAGCTTGTGACAGCTCTTTTCTATGGGTAATTTTATCTTTCAGGGGTTTTCTAAGCATCTGTTGGAGGCATCTGCCTCAGCTCCTCAGGTAATGGAGCCGATCTTCCGAACAGAGTCAATGGAGAGTTGCTTCTCCGATGTCACAGGGCTGAAGCCTGCCTGCTATACGAGGGAGCTCTCTCAGTTCTCATCTCCTGCCTTCCTGGGACAGGTTCCCAGCCTGTCCATCAGGCTTTCTTACTTACATTAAGCATTACTGCAGAGTGCTGTGTTAGTTCTTGGGGGAGATGTTTGCTGTACAGAAAGCAGGAAAAGCATTTGGAAAGAGATAGGTCTCATTAGGTCTGACAACAGAGAGTCCTGTGCACACTCAGAGGAACACTTGAATGGAGGTGGAGGATAAAAAGGCCTTTGTCCAGAATCAAACTCAGCTCCGGTCAAAGTGGAGAAGCAAGCAGATCTTTTCCTGCTTCATTTGGATATGTGGCAGAAAATGAATATGTTGGGTCCTGTGTGTTTGGGCTTCTTCATTTTATACYCTAGATCATTCTCCTAGAACCAACCCCTTAAGCATCTAACACTTTTACACACTCACTGGTTGCCACAGAAGTGCCAACTGTACTACGTATATCCKCACACATATTTATGATAAGCTGACATCCACTGTGTAATAAAAAAAACACAATTTCCATACCTATTTTAGCTCTAAACATGTCCTTTAGGTCTCTGAAAGTAGAGCCTTTTCTAGTAAGAGATCCAGGAATAGCATAGCTCAGCCTTTCAGGCATTTGCAGTTTAAGGGTGCCTTCTGACTTGTTGAATGTCCCCAGCATATTCTATCATGGGTTCTCATGCATAGTCTGTGGAGTACTGATGATCTCTGGTAGCACTTGTTGGTGCTCCACAGATTTTCTGATCACATGATGCTGGCATACTGCCTTATTTCCAGCTGCTAAATTGCATTCAAAGGCCATTTAAAATACTTTCCTAATAAAACTTGCCTATAAAAATAGTTACTATAGCTGCTGCAAGGATGTTCTAGGAGCTGGTCCAAAAGACGGTCCCTACTGAGATGAGATCCACCCTACTAAAAAAAGCTGAGAAATCTCAGCCTTAGCAGAATTTCAGCAGAAATTAACAGCAACAGAAAAGTGGCAGCGGAAGTGTTAACCAAATTGTGTGCTTTCTTAGTTAATGCACAGTCACTCCTGCAGCTGATGAATAAGATAGGGAGCATGGCTTGTTGGGTAGAGTTTCTAAGCTGTTTAAATATGTTACAGCTTTGCTTTTAAAGTAGAAGAGCTTGGATTAATTGAGTAAGTGGCACTTAAGAGATTGCAGGTTGGGAGGATGCAGAATGTGGCTAGATGCAGCTTGGGTGTTCGCTTTTTTTTTTTTCTCTCTTTAAATCTGTGGTTGCACTTTCCCTGTAGCTGTGGGGTTAGGACAAACCCGATCAACTGCAGGTTTTATTGCCAGTGAGCTGAGACATGCAGCTGTTTCAGTTCTTTGATCACAGAAGATAGCAGAACAAGCAAACCCAATGCTGATGCAAACTTCTTTTTTGATTCAAAAAACCCCTCTATATAAGCTCAGTACAGCTGCTTGGGCTCCCAGAAGATAAGGGGCAGGGGCCAGGGGGGGGCTGGCAATCCGTACGTGCAGTGTCCCTGTGGCAGATGGTACCTGCTGAGTCTTCTTTCTGGCCAGATATAACCAATCCTCTGTTTGCCATTTCATGCCACTGCCCAAGTGTGCTAGAAATGCAACTTTTAAAAAATTTATTTTGTCCGTATGCAGAAGAAACTCTTGGAAGCTAGCATGCTTCACTCCCCGTTTGCATGTCTTGTTTCCTTTCTCATAGACGGGAAGCGTATGTGTCTACTTCAGCCTTATCTAACCAGTTAGCTTGATGCTTTAATTTATCCTTCTGTTATCATTAGTTCATCAAGGAAAATATTTCCAGGCCTTTCTGACTCACATCTTGGAAACCTCTTTTTCTTCTCAGTACTTTGGCCCAGGATGGAGACTTTTTTTTTCTTCATATTTGGACATGCCTGGTGCATATGCCAGATACCACAAATAGCCCAATCTCTCTTCTTCGTCAGGCAGCATCTGGAGTTTTTCCTTCTGTGTCATTACAGTGGYAGACTTTGACCTGGATTCTCTGCTACATAAGGGGTAAGAGCAAAAGAACAAATGCCAAGGAGCTGGTCCCACTTCATAGCTTGTTTTAGAACTAGATACTTTTTTGTGTTTTGCATGGGAATTTAAGGGCAAACATTACAGGAACTCTTTCTTTCGAGACTTAAGCCCATAGCAAGGATATAAGTGATAGAGGAGGTGGTATTTTTCAGAAGCAGAGGGAAATTTTTCCCCTAACAGCAGATTCCTGTGTTGAACCAGCACAGTTCCTCACCATGAGCTTGCATTTCTAATTAGATTTACGTCAGCCATGCCCCCACCTCCAGTTGCTTCTGTCCCCGGGACCTTTCTTCAGGGGATTGTCACTCCATTGTCRCAAACTTTATTGGTCTCTGCACAGATCTGTGCACATCTCCAAGGATGCCTGTAGCTCTTAAAAGCTTTCTACTGTGCTGCGCTCAAAAAAATGCAGAATAGTCTGATTATGCACAGCAGCTGCTGGAGAGTCAGTGTGGTTTTCCTGAAGCTATGAGTTCCTTTGGAAATGGGCTGAAAGTTTTTCTGTAGCACCCTCTTCTTGCTGTCTCCTCAGTCTTTGCTTGTGATTTCTGAGAGAACGTGTTGCAATGCTTTGTTCTGCGGTGAAATCAAACCTGGGACATTCTGGGTTGATGCTAATAAAATGGCAGTGGTGGAGCAATRCGAGGTGTAGGCTTTCTGTCTTTGGAATGGTCTCTGTTGTTCTGGCTGCAAGTGGAAAGTATCTCATCTGGGAATGTTAAAACATTGATTTCCAGTGCTAGATAATGGTTTTCTGTGAWTTTCTTCTTTTTTTAAACTTACCTGGCTTTGAAACATGTTAAAATTCAAGTTTTTATATTGCTAATTGGACTATTTTAACAAGACCTAAGATTGCATAAATGGTCTCTAAGATGGGTTTCTTCATTTTTGTTTTTATGGGAAAGCTGTAACATAGGAGGTGATGGGGTGTTTTTAGTGAATTCTAAGTGAAATATAAGAACTCTTCCTTTCAAAGGTCTCATTCAGGTGTGGGTATTTAGAATGATATTTTTCCATCCYGTCTAATTTCTAACTGTCTTAATTTTTCATCTGCCATAAGTGGTGTAACATAGAGGGGTATCACTTATTTCATCATTTTGCATTACTAGAATATGATACTTCAGACTTTTGGGATCATTATCTAAAYGAGGGCTGTGTAAGGCTGATTTGACCTAGATTATCAAAATTAAGACCAAAATTACTTTACTAAAGCTGATGTTTTCTAAAGTACCATATGTGTTGGAAAGACAAGTCAGCTCTTAAGTGATATTTGTGCTTTTCCTTGTGTCTGTCAGTGCAACTGTCTTTTAGGACACTCTTAGGGGTACGATTTWATAAGTGCCAAGCACTGAGGTGCCCGTATTGACTGCAGTGATACTTGGCCTGTATGGAAATCAGACTACATATTTAGGAACCCCACTGCAGGCATRTAGTTTCTAGTCAAGGAAGGAACCCTGTATGGTTTCTTGTCTTGACATTACTATAACAATCTTTGCCAGTAGGTGGGGTTCCAATCCTGTTAAAAAAACCTGGGAAACCTTGTCTATAAATGCYCGCTCCTCTTGCACTTACATACACAAGCTGGCCACATCTGGAAATGTTTGATTTGATATAGTGTCGTTTTACATTGCAGAAATGAGCGTAAGCGGTTTTTTAACCCACCAAGTGAGAAATGTGATCTGGGTTTTACTACCGACCCTTTAAATAAAAAACAGATCGCTTATTAAACCATTATCTATCAAGGATATGGAGAGAGTTAGAAATATCCCAGGATCAGAATCAAAATTGAAATGGACACATTTCTGTCTACTGTCCGATCCTGACAGCATGGTCCGGTCATGCAGAAGTGCAGAGCTGAAATATCTCACAAGAGGAAAAACGAACGCAGAGAGACAGCATAGAGAAACAAGCTCATATCCTATCCCTGTATCTGTGTTTGCTTTGACCATTTCCATTCAAGTACAGGGCACTGATTATAGGAAATCACTGAAATGTATTATCATGTGTTGCTTGTTATCAAGATTTGGATAAAATCTTCTCTTATAAGCTTCTTGAGCAGCAATAGATCAGGGAATGCCAACTGGGTTCCTTGCAAAAGCCAGTGTATTCACAGCTGCCTACTCTATGCAGGCAAAAGATAGTGAGGGGAGCAAACTCCTGGCTAGCAAAATAGAATTCAGAAATACTGTACCCTTTTGTGCTAGTTTTGAATGTGCTAGTTTTTAACCCTGTGTGAATTGCAGCTGATCTATAGCTTTTTAGGTTCCAGTTTAAAGGATGTGTACTAGCTGATGCAACTAACTCATTCACATGCTTTCAGCCCTGTTTGATCGAACGCTGCTTCCTCGCTGATATGGGTACATCCCACTGGCTTTGATAGAGCTGCTCACGTGAGCAAAACCAGAAGGATTTGGCTCTCTGTGAATTATGACAGTTGGCATCTGAAATGAAACAAAGATCAGATCTGAGATGGATTTTTGCCATCATGTTGCATTTAAAAGCTCGTATTACTTTGGTTGTATTACATTGCATCACACTCGACCGAGTCAATGTGTCATAAAGCTGCCTAATGTAATTGTACACTGCATAAATGCAACAGAATGCCTCCGAAAAGTGATACTTCATGCTTGCTAGCTAACGCCTCGGCAAAGATTAAATCCACGAAAAGTAGGTATGTCCAATTGTTCGTTTGGATCAGCAAATAATTCATTACCCACATTATCTTTTTTTGAAATGTCACTCCATGTTGTAAATCACTAAGGTCCTGCTTAAAATGCCAACGCAGGGATTTTTTTAAAGAGCAAATTAAATTTTAGGGCCAATTCGCACAGTAGTTTTCCCCTTGAAGCAGTGCTGCCCATCTCCAAAGGCAAAATGCCTAGTTAGAGCATTTSCCTCCCTTTGTAAGTAGTGATTCTCAGTGGGCGCAGCTTATTCATCTTGGAGACTCCCTCTCAGGCATTGGCCTCTCCATGAGAGCTTTCAGAAGAGAAACCCTGAGAAAAGCCATTTGCCTGAGAGGAACAAACTGAGTATTGTGAATTGAGATCTCAGGAGCCCACTCTCTGCTCTCTTTTTTTGAATTATCTTGGGGCAATATCGTTCTCCTCTCTTTGTGCCTCAGTTTGCCTGTCTACAAAAGCTCAGGAGATCGAATGCTGTCTTAGCAATGTGAAGTCTGGCTTTCAGAACTAATTCCTATAAACTGTGATGAAGGTACAACGTTGGGTTATGGATGACAAGCTGGGGAGGAGGAGAGCTAAGCTAAGTAGCTGGATTTAGTTCCAGTAGTTGCCTTCCTGAGAAGGAGGGGATGAAATTGTTCAGGTGGGAGCTGCAGATAGCTGCTCCCCCATGCACTGGGAGGGAAAGGCAGGTCCCTTCCACTGATGTGGAAGCAGAGGCTCAAAAAGGCATGAAAGGGAAAGAGAAAGCCTGTGATTTTGTGTGGCAGTTCAAATTCCTTAAAGGGCATGGGGAATGGGAGAGGCTGGGGGACAGCTGGGGCCAGGCAATGCTCTTCGGTCCGGGTCGAGCTCACGGGGCGGGGGGTGAGAACCAGTGTGCTGAGAAGAGTTGATATTCTGGCAGGTTCAGATCTGACTGATGGGTGAGCAAACAAGAGCGTGACCCTTTGAGGCACAATGGTGATTTTCAGTGTGCACAGCAAGTCRCTGGCATGGTATAAATCTGAGGGAATAGCAAAGGTGTTAGACGAGAGTGAGGGCGCGTGTTTGTGCATTATGAAGGATTGCTCTGTGGAGCACGTGGYGAAGGCCTTATCTTTCAGCAGAGGAGATTTCCAAGCTCAGATTATGTTGTGATTTTGACAGTGGACTAGGAATTACCTCGAGAAATTGGTTTCTCACACACTGCTGAAACCGGAGAAAAATATAATCCGGGTGACACCTTATGCTTGAAAAGCTTTATCCGGCCTGTGGTGCCTCTTTCYTTCATGGGAATTCGACCTCAGATGGCCGTGCTGCCAGCCTCATGCCACAGCCACCGCTCGTCTGTGTCCAGCCCTGGGCAGGGCCCAGACGTGCCCCACGCAGAGCTGATGGAGGCCGGTGCCGCGGCCAGGCTCGGGGGCTGCCAGCTTGCGCACCCTCCTTTCTCCCGATGGTGCTGATGCCGCATGGAGCGTGGCGGGGGGCGAGGGGGGGTCCCRTGCGCAGCTGCTCCTAAAACCGTCCGGTGGGACCGCGTGCGGAGGCTGCTGCACAAAGAACGATGCCCGTTTTAAGATTTCCCAACAAAATACCCAATAAATCCCCAGGATTTYGGTACCTGCGAGGCTGGCAAGGAGGAAATCTGTTTCCCAGCGTGTGCTCGCTGTGACACACAACCTTTCAAAGCACAAATTGACCTTTCTCGGTAGTGATAACTGAAATAACATTTCACCGTATTGTAAAATTAGAGACACTTCAGCAACTACTACAAGTGTTGTGAGTTTCCCCCTTATCAAACAGAAGGGGCGATTCTGATCTCTCCTGTGCTGGATCCTTGATTGGCTGTCACCCTTCCTGACATGCCCCGTTGCCTGCAGTGGATTGGCCAGGGGCAGATTTATATCCCCCTGTCACAGCCAATAGAAATGTAGTGTTTTCGGAGTCACTGTTTAGTTACAGTGACAGAACCCTGATTGGGTGAAGCCTTGTGATTTATGGGTTTTTGCTGAAGAGTAACTGAGTTTTATCAGAACATAATGATGTGGTACTAATGCTCATTGCGAGGCAACATGGCTGACCAGTTTGGAAAGGTCAGCTTTTGACCTTGTCTGTGTTTTAAGTAGATCTTGTTGTATTGCATGCTGGCTGGGGTTACCTGCTCACAGCAAACAAACCCCCAAATCATCTCCTTCTTTGCTGCGCCTGTGACCGGCCTCACCCCCGCCCCATCCCAAGGAATTAAAGGGTGGGGGGGGAGGGAGCTCGTCAGGTTCGTGRCTGCACTGCGGTTCTTGCTGCCTCCACGTGAGCGGTTTCTGAGATGAGGGAGCCTTTGCTTTCCAGAAAGGGTGTCAGCTTCCATTCTTCTCTTTAGAAAAGGTCGGAGTGAGAAGAGGAGATATTTTGAAGAAAAGGGTGGAATCCAGGACATCCACTGGAGGAAGTGCCATGATTTCATCATCAGGCAAAGACCAGTTATTGGACATGTGTAATTAATCTCAGGATGTGCTTTTCAAAATGCCTCTAGGGACTAGGTTAATTCAGAAAGGGAGATGTAGACAGGTAGTTATTACCATTTAATTGCTGCTTTTAATAATGAACCTGATCCAAAGCATCCTGACAGTAGAAAGTTAACATCTCTGTGCTGGCCTTGTTGTGATGGCATCATTCAAACTTACGGTTTGTTGTTGTTGGGAATGTCAAGAAGGTACACTTGTTGTGAATAAAGCAGGATTTATTTTCTGCATTAGTTAGTAGTACTTCCTTTCCTCAGTCAGCGTTCAGACTTGAGGGTACAAATCTCAAGTAGAGCAGCAAAACTCTTAGTAACATTTTAACAGGATTTATTGAGTTTGTTTGCTTGAATAAACATCAGGATCCTCAAGCACTTTCTTTTTTGAAGATTAACAAGCAACCTGGTTGCCTGACACTGCAATTTCAGCATGTTATGGCTGTCTTTCTCCTCAAGTTCCTTTACAGATCCCAACCTATATCTTTTATTAGGTAGCACAAGGGTCATCGACCCCGGAGCGTACACCTGTATCGGTGAGTTACTAAGCTCACGGGTAACACAATATTTCTGCAGCTGGTTTGTAAGCCATTTGTGGTCAAGTAGGTTCAAAAGATTCTACACGCACATAAATCTCAGTGTCACCAATATACACTAGTACAAATTTGCAAGATATTTACACAACACAAATACTGTTACATAATAACTTTATGAGTCATTTTTACATCACAGAGTGAGTAAAACATCACACACCTTTACTGTGAGCATCAGTTTGGAAGAAATAATATTGTAATTCATGTAGACGCATAAAATTTTACAGCTATTATTTAACGCTTGTTACATCTCAATTCCTATCTGTGTGTGGAACTTGTTTGTTCTTTATGCTTCTACTTGTACTTTACATTCAGTTTCTGACATCTCTCCTGCTATTTGCCTTACCCAGGTAATGAGCTGTTTCACATTTGGTGCCAATTAGGAGACATTCCAGGCTTCTGATACAGTTACAAATGTTGATTCTCAGAAATGTGTGAAATGTGTGGGCCAGATTCTGATCCTTTAATTCTAAAGGAGAGCAACCAGTAACTTCAGCTGAGTCACTCTTGATTTATAGATCTGATTTATACACAATGAAAGAGCCTGGCCCTAACTATTTCCCTGTTACAGTTCTGTTTGCTTTGGGGGAATAATTATACTGTAGGCTGCTGCTTGCCTAGGGTTGACTGTGAGCTCATGAACCAAATGCAGATTTGAATGTGCTCTAGTAGTTATGAGAAAGCCTCTTTGGATTGGGTTTGGAGCTTGGGATTCATRGGTTACATTCCAGCTTGGAGTGATCCTAGGCAAGCTGCTAAACCTCTTCAGCTCTAAACCTATCTATCCCATTTATACAGTAGATACAATGCTTTTTTACAAAACCCATAGGTGCTGCCCAAGAACTCTGATTTTTGAAACAATCTGAATGCTTCCAGTTGAAACTTTTTGATTTTGAACAATCTTTTTATGCCTATATTGAAAATATTAACAGACTGTTTGTGAAAAAAAGTCTCCGTTTCCATTTCCATATGGAAAATGACTGAAGGGTATGTACAAAATTAATACTTGCCTGTTGAAACATTAACAGATTTGTCACACTGTTAGTCTCAGAGCTAATCCATGTAAAGTTGAGAASAAAGCAGTTCAGTGTGGATTTGGAAGCTCCTCACTGTGTGAAGGGCTGTTCAGAATGCTGAGCAGGGATGTTCCTAATGCCTTCTAAACTGTCCRAGGTGCTTATTTGCAGCCCAACAGTCACCTGTTAGGGAAATTTGCTGCATCTACATATTATAAGACAACTGTTGTAGAGGATACACTTTAACKTCTACATTTAACCTGTGAGGGGTATCTGGCCTTTAAGTCTGTTTCTCATCACAGATGAGAAACATCATCCATCCCATCACAGATAAACGGAGTACCAGAATGTGCCGCTGATGCCAGGATCCCCAGGAAAAGGCRTGCAAAGAGCTCTAATGGGTCTGGAAACCTGAGAAAGGGAAACAGTTGAAATGCACTTGCACTTGGGTATTCACTCCTGGTACCCTGCCATTCCTACCATCTGCATGGTCATATTCCAACAAGTTTTGATGACATAATGAGACTGAAATGTTGTCGAAATTCCAGTGTGTCTTTGTCACAGCTGAATGTGAGGGAGACCCCAAAGCAATGCAAGTTTGATCTGCTGTGGGTAAATATGCAAGAGTCCCAGTGCTTCATAGTACCTTGTTCAACAGTGATCAACCTGRAAAACAGAGTGGTAATCAGGGAAGAGTGGTTCTTCTGCCCTGACTTAGACTGGCTCTATTATTGTAAGAAAACAAGCCTCTGTTCTAATCAAAATGGGAGAAGATACAAAGAAAATATATGCAATTTCCCTATTCATATGCTGGCRCTGGAATTGTGAAAACTGCCTAATGTTGTCTAGAATTGGCTAGATCCTCGTGCCGTGGGCTCCATGCCTGGTTTGCAGTTCTTCTCTTTAATTGCATTCAAGTAAGCAAAGAGAGCTACCAGGGTCAAATCTGCTCGATAGATACTCTTAGCCATCTGCTGTCCAAGTCACCTGCAAAAGGTTCAGGCTTTGCCATGATAAATGTGGTAGGCAATCCAGCAAAATAAGTAGCACTGTATGACAAGATTACTATAACCTCAGAGGGAGAAAACTAGGAAATCGGTGCATTTTGCTGCATGTCCCACTGTGTATGCATCGTTAAGGATAGCAACTGTATTCCACGCTGAAGCTGTACTTTGATCTCAGGGTATTACGTTTTAATTTTTGTTTTGTTAGCTTTTATCCCCAAATCTTTCTGCCTGGAAACTGGGGTTTTATGCACACACCGTAGTTGATGTATGAAGCATGGGCCAAAAGAGACAAAGGCTGAAATTTACAGGCTGCAAGGAGGCTATCGTTTTTCTTTTGTTTTGTAGTGTGTGGTTTGGGGGTTTTTTTGTTGTTGTTGTTGTTGCATTCCAGTTCTGATCCTATCTGCTAATATCATAGTTTGGCTTCACTCCCTCRTAGTTTGATGTCCCAACTTTTCCTTGTTAGCACCGGGAAATCATAAGCTTATAGTGAGTGATAGCCAGTAGGTCTGGGATTGATTACAAACAAAAATCCCAGATAAGATCATAAATTTAACCCATCCCTGTGATGTGATCGTATCAGGATTCAAGTACGTCTAAAAGTTGTTTCCGATTTTCAGCCACTTCATCTGGTTTGCATACATCCCAGCTGCGAGTGAAGTGCTCTTGCAGTGGACTCTAATCCATGCCAGCCCGGCTTGGAAGAAGCCCTCATTTCTGTTGTTATTGTGTTATAAAAATGGATAGAAATGCTTTAGGCAAGATGGACATTTCAAGGAGGATCAGTTCAAACACTGCAGGGATAAAACTGACTTGATAATAAGAAAACAGGGCGCCGTCCTTCTGGAACTACTGCTTATCTGTTTTTATATGCGTCCTACATCTGAGCTGCCTGCTCTCCSTGCTGCAAATGACCGCTGGGATCCAGTCCCTTTGCCTGAAAGCAGATGGAGCTTTACACCTTCTGCAAGTGCCGAAGCCGATGCGCTCCCATCCATCCCCTCACCCCGTGGTACCAGGTGATTTAATGTTACTGTTGCTTTAACGGCCTCATCGCTGCTCTGGCTACACAGTAGTTGTCTCCTGTGTGACTGTGCCTGGGAAAATCTATTACTGGAGTGCCATTAATCTGAGGCTGCCGCCTCTGGCACTTTCTGACTCTTCTATTTAATGGGCCTCTGCTTCCGGAGCTCTGGAGACATGCTGTTTTCCTCTCTTGATCAGCTTTGTTTAATTATCAAAATATTTGATGCAGAAAATTGACATTAGTTGTGAAGGTTTCTGCCTTCCTCCTCCTTACAGCCTCCCTCCCTGCTTTGTAGTGACACTGAGATCTTCCGCCTGTACCACCTTCACCTTAAAATAGAAAATCGCTTGAACAATCATTTGCTTGTCCGGGCACAAGCTGCATTAGCAAGCTACAGGTAGAGCTGCTGTAACCCCTCGGCGGTAGCACGGCGCTGGGAGGAGAGCCCACCGCACAGGTAGTGCAGCCGGACCTTTGGCTCCTTCCTGCAAACACAACCCTGCAGCCAGCCGGCGTTTCTGAAAAGCTCAGGAGAGGGGGAGCCCCACGAATTCCTGTGCTTCAGGGTGAGCTCATCAGTAAGCGAAGGCTCCGCAAGATTCAAACTCACGGAAGTCCCGCAGGAGCTGAGATTTCCACTCTGGCTTCCTGCTCCTATTTTCAAAGCAGGAAGCTTTAGGTGTTGCAGGTGTTCCAATTGCACCAGTGCGTTTTGCTTACCCAGTGACCACAKTCCTCATTCCAGGACTTGGGATGGGCCCTCATGAACGAATTTTTATTGCTAAAATGAAGATCGAGGGGCAATATGGTTACCATGTATAAGTATCTACACAGATAGAGAAAGTGTCTCCTACATTAGCAGAAAAAAAGACCACTGATGAGGAGACAAATTCAAATATGGTAAATTATTCTTATCACTGGAAGTCCTTAGCTGCTGGAACAACTGTCAAATGCAAGTGGTAGTTTTTCTCTGCCTGAAATCRTTAAATTGAGACTGGATGCCATTTTGGAAAATATACTTTTTCCAAGCATAACTTACTAGGTTTAGTGCAGGGTCAGAGAGGGAAAGTGTCTGGGCTCTGTTATTCTGGTCAGGCCAGAGGAGCTGGTGTTTCTTTTTGGTGTTTGAGCCTCTGCTTCTGCCATGCTCCTCTCAGCACTGCCTTGTTACAGAGGAAAAAGAACTTTAAAGAGGGTCCTAAATTAGTGTCCCTCTTTTCACAAGCCATGTCTCCTATTTCTGCTGCCTCTCTGTAAAATGCAATGAACAATGAAATGTGAATTACTGAGATTTGGGGCTACTGGGAGACAAAGCAGGGGAACTATTTATGTAACGCTGAAACACATGAGTACCATTGCTATATTCTTTCCTCATATGTATGCTCCACTGGACTTAGTTCCTTACTACTAACATTACTGCTCTCTCTTTCTCCATTACACATGCTGTACTTTCCTCACAAGACACAAACAGGCTGTAAGGAAGGTGAGTAAACTACAAATGSGGCCCATAATAGTTATCCAGGTCACTATTACAGTGACTTTCARCAAGTAAATCACATTCTGGCAATAATTATCCTCTTTTACCAGCAAAACCTTACATGCTATTGTCACCATCAAACTGGGATTAATTGCTGTTTGATATTTATATAGCTTATTTGGGTGTCACTATGTATATAAATATTTTCAATTCCCCTTATTAGTTCATATTAAAGGAATTAAATTTACTAATTAATTCATATTAGAAGGCTATCAGAGGAGCTGGAATGTGYGAACAAAGCATTTTACAGTGAAAAAAATAATATTTAATTGAAGCCAGAACATTTTGCAGAGGGACGTGGATTTTGATGAGGAAGCTTCTCAGCATCAGAGTGTATTCTCCAGCCAAAGACAAAGGGACACACTGAAAGCTCCAGAACAGATGACCTGACACAATTGAATTTTGCAAAACTGTTCAGATGGTTTTGTTTTCACCCCATACGAATARGAACAATGTCCAAGATCTCGAAACCTTGCAGTGCTGTGTGTCACGGTATTGCTTTCCAGCTGCTGTTGCGCTCAGATGACCCCTGGCAAAGGAAGGGAAGTGTCTGGGCTACATTCTTACCCACCTCGCGGCTTAAGTAGTGAATACGATTGATTCTGCATTATCTTTTCCACTTTGGACAGTTGTCTTTCCTTTACGGTATGTAAGAAACACATTCAGGAACGTTGAGGAGAGATGCAGGCAAAGATGCTTCTCAGGAATGTCCCTCTACTCTGTGCATATACCTGCCAAATGAGCTGGTTGACTGTTTGTCCAACATTTGCTTTTCACTATGTCTTTGCTACTCAGTCCCCATGGGTGGTATAAAGTCAGGGCCAATGCAACAAAGGTGCATGGGAATCTGAGAGCAAGGTGGGGAGGGCATATTCAAAGAAGTGCACGTCAGTTTTCCTCACCAGCAGATCTGTGTCCGCAGTTTTGTCTCTCCTCCTTTTGGTTTAGGGTGCAAAGATGCAAAATGAGAGAGGAAGGATGCATCCAGACTCCYAGCCTGATATTGCAGAGTAGACAACCAAAATGTTACCTTTTGGGCTCAGGTTTGTTAGCAAACTTTTCACTAGAGCTCCCATACTCCCTTAAATAAAGGGGCAAATTGATGATTCACAGAAAGCCTGACCAGTTAGCTAGCCAGTCCATGGCTGTATTAAAAAAAAAAAAAAAAAAAAAAAAAAAAAAAAAAGGAAAAAAGAAACCAGGTTTATGGGTTCTTCCCCCCCCCCCGCCTCCTGTTCACAAGGTTTAATCTTGTGTGGTTTAAATTCTTCAACCTCTTACCTCTCTCCTGCACTGCTTTTATACTGGGAATATTTCTGGTGAAGTCAGTGAAGTTACCTGTGTGAAATTCTGGATTAATCCATTGAAGGCAGCTATGGACCGCTCAGGTAAATAATGAGTGCACTGCAAGAGAGAATCAAATTCAGACTCTCCTTGTGAATATCCACTGTTAAAAGATCAGTTACAAGCCTCCGTGCTGTTTGGGACTCAGAAATGCAAAGCTAGTCTAGTAATAGGTGTTCATTGCATCACAAATTTGGGCATAAGGAAAAGGAATACCTCTAGCTCCATTTATACTGCAAATGAAAATAATCGTAAAGATACAAACCACCAAGGTGCAAAATGAGTTTTCCAATTCATAAGCACAAGCCACCACAAGTTAAAACCTCTTGGTTTCTTCCCATAGCGCCCCAGGCAATAGTTTTCATATATATTTCTCCATGGTCAGAAGTCAGAGCAGACCACTGCTATCTAAGACCTTGACTTTTTTTCCCTGACAGTTACAATTATTACAGCCCGGGGGACTCATTTTCTCAGTCTGGCCACCCGCTGACCTAGCCTGCAACCAGAATACACTTTAAAACAAACAAACAATAGCTAGGCTCCCCTCTCTTCACTTCTCCTCCCCCAGCTCTGGAATATTTTTACACCGCGCCCCTTGCAAAAGGATATTAGCCACTATTGCTGAAGGCACAATCACATTATCAGCACCATTCTCTCTCCCTTTCTCCCTCTCCTCCCCACAAAGATAAATTTTTTATGTTGCTATTTTCTTCTCTTTTGTATTTGGCATTCGATATTTATGTGATAAACTGCAGAGCTGCTACTAAATGGGCCCTGATACAACTTAATAAATACATAACAACATCCAGACTGCACTGTATTACTTCGCTGTGTCCTGGGCTGCTAAGGATCCTTGGAGATAATGTCTGCTAAATAAAAGTTATGCCTTAGTATAGGGAAAATARATACTTATTTATTCTGGAATAATTACTTGTGCATTAAATGACTGCTGTTGCTGCTGTTGAAATGAGCTGGCTGATAATCCTGTCTCTCCCTGTTTGTCTTTCTGAAGTGCACACATTCCCTGCGTTTCTATCAYGCCCAGAACGTTGCTGTGTTGGAGCACCTATACTTCTCTGGATGAATATGTAAGTAATACGCAACTAACAATTTTTGTACTAGAACGTTGTCTACTGTTCTAGCCAGGAAATGTCCACAAGCAAAACCTTGACATTTGTAGGCTAAACTTTTGGAAAGAAGTCTGTGATTAGGTGCCCTGCTGAACTGAGGCATGATTCAGCAAGTGAGCACAGCAAGATCCGAATACAGGGGCTGGGCCTCACTAAAGAAAGATATGAAAGGAAATACAGCAAAAAGTTACAGATAGGAGCTGCGATGGAGGTGACTCACTTTCCTCTAAAGTGCACAAACTTTTCTCTATTCTCATTGTCATAGTAACATTTCTAAAGTTTTTTGCCAAATTTTTGCATCTTTAAATTTTTTTTTTTTTGCATCCAGAAAGCAATTTAAATGGGGTAGTTGCTAATCACACAATGTACAAAATATTCCTCCCACATACGCCAAGCATTGACTAACATTCAGTGAGATTTGCCAGCTGTGCTTGAGTGATAGGAGCCGTCACTCAGTTTCCTGGAGATGTGCCTCGGAGATCCCACTTGGACCCAGATGTAGAAGCTGTTCACAAAGTGCTCTTTCTTCAGGTGCAGGTACCTAGGCATTTCATGAGCCTTAGCCAATGCTGGGATGCCTTTTTCTTGTGGAAGTAGCATTTCCTTGTTTAGTTCCTGATAATAAGATTAGTCAGAGAGTCAAAGTCTGAAAAATTAGGATGGAGATAACCTATGAGAATTGTACATCTATGATTCACATGAGGTAACATTAGTTCCTATACTACATATATTGGTGTTTTGTTATCCTTCCAGGAAGAAAGGAGAAATTACTGTATCAACCACAGAAGAACATTAAACAAAATACTTCAGGAATCTCTAAACTCTATATGTTTTTGAGATGAGCTGTTTTGCCTGTGAGAACATAGATGCAGAGGCTGTATGCATGCATAAACACCCATACACACACGGACACATACGGAGGTACGTTCAGGAATCATTCCCCTAACCTTCACTCTACTTTCCTTTTCCAAAATGGCTGGTTTTTCTTTACCAGAGTCTTTTCCAACTGTGTTCTAATTGCTGAAACCGTCAGCATAAAGTACCATCAACCAAAATGAAGTGAGGCAGACTCACACAAGCTGCAAAACTTTGCAACACAAAGCCACTTTACAAAGAGTTTAGCTCTATAGAAACCACAATGAATGCTAGGAGGAATCCCAGAAAACTTTGCATGATGCTTCAAAATGCACCACAGGGATCCCGTGCTTGTTACCTCCTGACACCATCTTTCTGTAAAGGAAAAAGCATACAGCGCTGTGTGGAGCGATTACCCTGGGGTCCTATGCATTCAGCCCTAATATTGGGAATTTTCAGATCTCACAAAGAAGACAACAAGGACCTTTGATTGCCCCTGTTGAAGCTCCTGGTAAGAAGCAGGTCACTTCCCTCCAACCCCTCTGAGCTAGATGTGTGGATATTTTCATGCCCACTTGACAGGTGACTGTTTTACCAGACAGGGTTGTCAGTGCTGCTGGGGGTTATCTGGATTTAGCTGTAGGCAGGAACTGAACCACAATGAGCATTAAAAAAGCTCACTGTTCTTCGTTTGTTTAGAGACAAGCCATCTCAAACTTGTTTGAAGCCTTTTTTATTGAATTCACACTCTTGTGCCAAGCACTGAAAGATTTACTTTGGCTATTGCTGTAAGATGGAAAGCATATGAATGCATGGCTGTCTGCCAGCTATGGGTGAGCAGTGAAAGGTCTGGTACAATGGACGGTTACATGGAACAAATGTGAATGCGGTGGGCAGACGTGACTAAAGAAAGGCTTTGGCATTCAAAGAGCTGCTTGAGGTTTAATCCAGTGACTGAAGTAGGGTCAAGAGATAACACGCCTAACCTGCAAAGCTTTTAACTGTGCAGCAGCTGAGAAGTAGTAAGCTACAGGTATACACACATGTCGTCTGAAGTAACACTGCTTGCCTCCCCTTGCAGGCTCTAGCTCTTCCACAGACTCCATCTGCAAAGACGAAGACCCAGTTGGACTTATCCAATGCAAGGTACCCCAATTGCTGTTGTATATTTCTTGCAGATGTTGCCATAATTTTGTTGCGGTACAATTTGACATACGACTCCCTGCTGCATCCGAAAGGGGCACATTATCTCAATTAATGTTTCACAGCAAACATGGCACTGATAGTATTCATGGGACTAAAGACTATTACCATTTGCATGGTGACTAGCACAAGAATTATGACTATGTGTGTTTTCTGCAGCAAAATTTGCCCTCAGGCTCCCTTTTTTTTTTTTTCTTTTTGGCTTGTGACAATGTTCCCTTTTTCTTCCTCCTTCTGTTTTGATTTCTACTTAAAGTTTTATGGCTCTGTCCCCTCCAGGGTGCTATTATCTTGTATGCTAATAGGGCTATGCATATTCTATTAGCGTTGTCAGTGTGAGATAAGAGGCACATTCTGTAAGGAGCACTCAGGGGGTAATAATCACAGCAAGGGGTCTCAATGTTAGTACATTATCAGTCATCTTCACATTTCAGTGGAGCCTGTTTATGCACCTCTTCAGCTGCGCAACTCAGACACTGAAAATTGCTGAATGTTTACGGAAACTGTTGTAGAGGAACATAATGGGATTTGAGATTGACTTGATAAAGGAGCCTTCTCCCTTGTTGCTTCCAGATACAAGATGTTTGTAACTGTATGCAATAAGTAGGATAATATGTTATATGGCAGTTAGCAGCTAAAAGCAGACTCAGATCTATATTTCAAGCAATGGAGCAGCTATCTAGGAAAAGATTTCAAAAGGGTGCACACCATCAGTGTTTCTTCAGAGATTTCTCTTCCTTTCTCGCTTTTTACATGGTAACACACAAATGCACACACCTGGTTYACATCAATAGGAAGGATGACAATTTTTACACCCTTTAGTCTTGAACTTGAATGATTATAAATAAGTAGGCCCATAGAAGGAAAATTGGTGACAGCATGTGAAGGGCAAATGACTATTTGCAGCACTCTTTGTTAGTTAAATAACATTCCTTGGTTGCAACAATGGGCAATGGCGTGTGAAATAGGTGTCATGCGAGTGTTTTCTTCARCTGTGGAGGAGGCTATGGGCTGGTGAGGCAGAGGGTTTTCTCTTGTTGGACATAACTCTTGTTTCTCCCAGTTCACTTGTGCTCCCACTAAGATTCACAGGGGTGGTGATGCTGCAGCCTACCATTGTRGCCATCCTACGGCAGGCATCGGTACACCCTGCTGCAAGGGTTCACCTGCTAGGGGAAGGTTCTGTTCCCACCCTCGGCTGTGGCATTTCTGGAACGGGTAACCAGCAAGTCCATAACTTACAAAAAATTTGGAGAAATTTGGACCGTTTTTCTACTTTTCCAACACAACTTCGAGGGAACCTTTCACAGTGTTAGATTTTCGGTGGAACTTGTAGGAGAAAAGGTAAAACACAGCGCTAGTTCTTTGTATGTTAGAAATATATGTACTCAAATGGCATTTTAAGAGAATTTCTATATATTTCTCAGTAAGTTAGTTACTTCTGTTCCAGCAGTAGTAGCATATTTRTATGATGTCTGACACCTGGATTATAACAGGACTTAAAGTTATCATTTAGTTGTGCTAAGGATGGAAAGAAAAGGAGATTT
The DNA here is from genome assembly GCA_030449065.1 of Oceanodroma leucorhoa. Classification (NCBI taxonomy): domain Eukaryota; kingdom Metazoa; phylum Chordata; class Aves; order Procellariiformes; genus Oceanodroma; species Oceanodroma leucorhoa. The sequence goes on along the minus strand of JASVER010000040.1, from coordinate 1,689,422 downwards.
TGTGCATTTCTTAGGAAGATGGAATCTGTAATTAGGTGTAAAATCAGGGACTTTGTAATAAATTCAGTGCCTGATTTTGCAAACCATGGGAAAATAGCCTAATGGGGAATGACAAAAAAATACAGAGGTGAGGAACTAATCTCATATTTAGAATGAAGGAGCAAACAATTTTTGGACATAGATAGGGAACTTCTACTGTTCCTACAGTAAAACTTTTCCTTTCTACAAATAGAAAACTAAACACTCTGCCATGGGCAAAGCCTTTAGGGGAGAGCCTTAAAATGTTGCTTAGTATAAATACGCAAATTCCTAAATGCATAGGTGCTTAGTTAGATGATCTAAACTTAATTCCTGGGAAGTAGCATGTGTATGCTTGCTACAGCCAAACAATCGTAACAAGGAGAAAAGGGCTGTGTTTTGGATCACTTCTGTAGTACTTAAGATTACACATGGATATGAACACTCCTTACTTTAAAAATATTTGTCCTTGACATTTCCAGACACATGGCTCACACCAAATGTATGCAGCTCCATCTCCTGAGGGTCTTGAGATTAAAACCCCTGCTTTCTCACCTTGTGATCTGGCATTAATAGCTGATAGAAAAATCACATACATGACTGACATCTTCCTAGAAATGTGAGACTGTGGAATTAATGAATGCCATGCTGGAAAGCAGGGGTCAGTTTGGAAATAGGATTTCTGTTGCCAGCCATCCAGTCATGAACTGGACAATCTGCCGTTCATTTTTTTGCTTTAGCATTGAGGAAAATTGGTCTGGAGAATAAAGCAGTCGGAAAATAAGCAGCTGTGTTTCTTTGGCCACTGGAGGTTGATRGACTTTTATAACTTGCGGAAATCAGGCTGACTTCTGTTTTACAGAAGAGCTGTTAGCGCGTTCTTTAGGACTGCTGACTTCTTTATCCTGCTGTTATCTGCAGGATGAGTCTCAGATCTGGAGGCTTAGGTGGCTCAAAGGATTGATGCTCAGACACTAGGCTATGATTAGGTCAGTGACGGTGGTGCAGCAGTGTTAGACAGCTGCCAACCTCTGGATGCTTACCGAAATGTCAGGGGGAAGGGTGTCTCCGCCCCGCTTGTCGAGAGGGGTATCTCCAGCCCAAAAGTTCATCAGCTGATTGAGACAGCTGGAGAGAAGGGGCCGTGGAAAACTCCGTTCTGTATGATTTTAAATTACTTCCAGCAGGGCAATATGGGAGATGTACCTTATCTTATCTTGATGTTTGGAGAACTCCTATCGCCACAGCAGCAGTGCTAATATTTTTGTTCCCMGTTTTCTACTTTCTTCTGCTGCATCTGTCTCCAGTTTTGTCAACACTGATCTTGTCAATGTGGCCATGATGAAATTACATAAACATACCGAAATAATATTATTCATAAATGAAACAGCTCAACCCCTCTACAACTGTTTTCTCTAGCATGGATTTAAATTACTAGCAGTTCTGTGCAACTAGTGATGATCKCAATGAAAAAACTGCACCTTTCTAGAAACAAAATATTTCATCAAAGAAACAATGTATTTCTGTATATTTTTAGCATGAGATAAAAACTTGGAAGCATTTTCTTTGGGGAAGATGGATTTCCTTTTCACTTTTATTTCTTTCCATTTTTCTATTCCCTGTCCTTTTTCAAGAGCAAAGGAAAAAAAAAAAAAAGAAAAGAGGAAGATAGATACAAAGTTAGCTGGAAGTGAAAGAATTGGAGAGGAAAACCTTTTAGTTACACTTTTTTCTTGGTAAAAAACAGGAATATTTGAACAAAAATATAAAAATGCTGCAAACATCTCATTTGAGAATGACATGCCATTTCTCATTGTTCTGTCAAGGTAGCTCCCACTACCTCTTAGCTCTGCTGCAATCATTATTGTTGCTTCTGGGTGCACACCGATTATTTTGGCTTCCACGGTGAAAATGCAGAACTCCCGAGTCTGTCAAGTAAGCCAGAAAACAAATGCAAAGAGGGAAAGAATGGCATATCTTCTTTTGCTGCTGTTTCTACACCTCATCAGAAAAAACTGCGCCCCGGTGCCTTTCTGCATCCACATTATACATATGCACTGAATGGCATTAATCTGAGCAAGGGTTAAATCTGGGCTACTCCTAACTGGATTCCTCACTCTAGGTGTGTTTGAAGGAAGATTTAATTTAATCAAAAGTAGGTTGTGTTCAGCTAAAGCAACCATTGTAAATAGACTTTCTTTTTAAAGGGTCATAATAACTGCATTTGTAAGCACTAAAGGGATAAAACTAGTAAAAGACCTGAAGACATATCTATCTAATGTTTTCTGGGAGTTCATTATTGTTTCAGAGCAACTCCTGGAAAAGTAAATCCCAAAGCATGCTGTTTACCTCMGTCTGTGGGATCTGTAGGTGATATATGAGAAAAGCACTGTGCTCCCAGCATACTGCAGACAGCCTTATCCTGTCTGAATTGTCAAACTCCTCACAAAAACTGATCAGGTAATAACCAGGGGCCCAAAGCTCTCCGCCTCTGAGAGCTGTGCAAGAGTCATGATGCTGGAAGACAAGACGGGACCCACATTCACTTACATGTCTGAGAGCCATCCCATTTTCATCAGTGAGCACATGAACATTGCACGGGGAGAAATGTGGAAGCAATTACTTTAAGAGCCGTCTTTTGGGCAATTCCCAAAGAGACATCAGACCCTGTATTTATGAAGCCTATTGCATCGGGCCCTAATGAAGCAATTAAGCAAAGGGTCCTCTGTGTTTGATCTAAATGTGGTAATTTTTACAAAAACATCRCCGAGTGATAGATACCCATAACTCAGAGTCCTTAATTGTACTTAATTTGTTTGGAATACGAATGTGCATTTAATTAAGCCAGGGCTTTGCCCACATGTTTAAAGAAGGGCTGTCAAGGAAAATTAAGACCCAGTTTGTTTTCAAAGTTACTGGTTTTTATCAGGCCGGGACAGCGATCTTCGAACAGAAGGTTACAGATAATTAGGCAGAGACCTCAAGCCAAAAAAAAAATTCAGAGACACTGTACAGCTGAGAAAGCAGGAAGAAAAACTCCTTGATGAAGAAACATAAGAATCGGCTGTTCACATAATAAAGTCATGCATGGCTAGGATTTGGTAAATGTGACCTGTTGGTTAAAATGTGTTTTGCGTTCTTAAACTCCAGCAATAAGGATGGAGACTGGCTGTGTTTAATGGCAGAAGCAGCTGGCTCCAGGACCAGAATTCATGCCGCGCTCAAGGACCACTGAATACGGAGAACTGGTGGCATCTCCATCAAATGACAATAAAATGGAAAGGGCAAAAAGCATTTTTCTTGTTCACTCGGACTTACTGAATCTARAGCATTGGCTGTGAAAGCTGGTTTTAAAAGTGTCTCTTTCCCAAGCACAGAARTACAGTAGGTGCTTGTCATCCTCTGGAAGAATATTAGTCTGATGCACGGAAAGGGAGTTTATTCCTTGATGAGTAGTGCKTTTGACTTGCTCATACTGTTACGGAAAGCAGCACAGTGCACTTTTTTTCATGCACAAAAGTATTTCCATATAAGTGACATACAGGGAGGAAAGCATGTAAACAAAAATGTTGAGACAACTGTGGATTTAAATCTCTATTTTGTTCKTTCTTGTTTAGTGAAAAAATAAAGAATGCAGTTAAAAATCAATAATGCTTCAACACACATGAAGAAAAGGCAATTTTTGATATTGAAAAATTAGTTTCTCAGCACAATAGCAAACAAAGTCCATGTGTGGACACTGTAACCTCCAGTTCTGCGACTCTTCAAGAATCACATGCTGGTTATCAGTTTCTCAACACTGCCATTTTTAATGTCGTGGTGAGGCATTTATGTCAGGAGATCCTTCTTGTGGAAAATAGTTGCAGTCTAAATAGTGGCCAACAAAGCAAGCTGTGCACACATCATTGGTGAGTGGTGGACTAAGTCACAGAGTGAGTGACTCCTCTACAGAAAGGTGGTSCATCTGTGACAGAGCTGAAAATTGAACCCAGATTCCCTGCACTGAGGAAATGTAGGGTCTGAACTGTGAAAATCATATCTTCTTGAGTGTTTTGATGGGCTACTGTGCTGATGACAGCTGCAGTGGCTCTTAATTATGGATCACAAAATGTGCGGAGAATCAGTAGATTTTTTTAAAACAAAAAAACAACTCTACATAGTATTATCTCCTGTTTCTGGATCTGYCTTTAACTGCTTTGCAGCTAAATGAAGCTGGCATCTCACTGTGAGATGGTACCTGGGCTTCTCTTCTTGGGTGGCTCAATTTAAAAGTTGGCAAAATACCCAGAACAGCATCAGACCTAATTTAGTATAAAATTAGTCGACTTAAAATAAACAGAATAAAATAAAATAAATCCTATGGTATTAGAGTTCTCTTGGCTGGATTGCTGCATGCCTAGCRAAGATTTATGGCATGCTGTCACTAGAACGTTAGAGGGAATGTGCAGCGCAGAAGTACCCTGCCAGCCCTTTGCCAGGGTCCTCCCAGCTCACAACGTTATAGGCATGTGAAAGTTTGGAGACCCCAAAATAAGATGCTGAAGGGGAAGAATGCTGTGGGAGAGCAGGAGGGTGCTAAGTGGTATCGGCGAGGCAAAACAAAGGCGGGGAGGTGCTGAACTGCAGCTGATCCCAGGGTGCCATCACGCATTCCAAAGCCCCTCCGAGGAGGTCTCTCTTTTTTGATGTATCTGCTAAGCACATTGAACCAGTTTGCAAAGGCAGGCCCAGAACACAATTCTTCTCGTGGTAAATGAGTATGTCAGCCGTTTCACCCTCTTACCGGTGTTTAAAATTTTTGCAGCAATAACAGAGAATTTGAAAGGACATCAGAGGTGGATTTACGGGACTCCTGGGAAATCAACTGTTTCCTGTTTCAACAGCTTCTTCATCATAACTTGCTTTCTCAGTCACTGAATGATGTTCTATTAATCTTGGTGTGCAGTGATTACTGTTAAATGCAGAGCTGGGCTGAACCTCAATTTGTGAAATAACCTTTTTTGTCTCTTCAGCAAGTCCAACATAGTAAACTTTGGGCAGAGGTCTACTGACCAAGTGGATAATTGTGTTCCAATGCATCCTGTGAATAATGCAGATAAAAAACCTCAAGTGAATAATTCATTTTGCCTCCACTCATTTTGAATTAGCCTATTCATGTATGTGTCCTTTCCAGTCTGCCTGTCTCTGTACATGCATGTATTTACATAGCAATGTTGTAATTCGCAGGTACTTAAATATCAAAGCAATATAGCTACTACTCCCTGCATATGTTCCTGACTATTCTGTGTGATTGCATATGTATAAGTAAGCATTGTATATTGTACCATAAAATTCAGGATTTGATTTTAAGATGAAACATGACACATTGTATTTGCTGCTGTGATGGCTATCTAGGATTAATATTAAAAAACTTGCAAATGAGGGCAAATCATTTTGGCCTGGCTATAAATTACAGAATGAGTATTTTGGGCTAATCGATGTTCAGATGMAAGTTTTCTGCAATGATGTATGTTGCCAAAGATCAGATCGCGTATTCACAACTTTACCTTACCTTTACCTTGGCAGTGACTTCTGGATCCCMGGTCAAGCAAAGCCTGTGAGCAGGAGGACGCACTTGCCTTTAGCGATGGYGTTCCCTGAGGGGTATGGACAGCACGGAAATTGCCTGAGCATCATTGATAACATGCCTGCAGCTYGAGAACATTGGGAACAGGTTCATCTGAAAAGCAGAGGGAAGGAGCCTATTTCCTGATCGGATCAGATTTGTCAGAGAAGTTCTGAGAAGCATCTGAAATTTGCATGGATGTCTAAACTGCACATAGCTCTGGTCTGGCCCTGGAGTATGTATCATTCACACTTAAAAACTGTTGCTCAGTGTTGGTGGATTCGTTGGCCAGGCTGCTCGATGGGTGGCTCTGGAGGACAAGGTACCGTGACAGCCGGTGGAACTGACTGAATGGCCAAGGGTTTATCTGACTGAATGGCCAAGGGTTTATCTGACTGAATGGCCAAGGGTTTATCTGACTGAATGGCCAAGGGTTTATGGAAATTCCAGTGGGAATCCGTTTGCTCTGCGTTCTCCTGCCTTGGACAGCCAACAAGTTGCGAGCGTACAGCTCCTAATCAGGGCTGGCAGGGCAGATGGTTTGTCTTTGACTGCCTGAGAGTTCCTGGTCTGCAGAGAGAGGCGGACGCTCGTTTTGACTCCTTGTCATGGGCTTTTCAGTTTCCAGTCCATTACAAGTGACATAGCCGATAAAGAGCCTGTCTGTCAGTGTTGTCCCTGGAGAGGCGAATCTTCATCCCTTTCTGTACTTGTACCAGAGCTGTCTGCTCATGCTTTTTCAGATCGTGCTGGGCACCAGGTGAGGACTACACAGGGAGCCAGATCACAGYTTCCCAGCCCTGCCAAGCCCTGTCCCACACACCCCTCCTAGCGCTTCACAGGCAATGGCTGCTCTAGAACAAACCTCTTCCCAAGTGGGGATGTTGGTGCTTAAAATAAATCACCGCCTATCATTTTCTGAGTGGGTCAGAAGAAGACTTGTAAGCCCGTGCTTGGGAAAGAAATGCCACAGCAGACAGCATTGCTCTGGATCCATCACCCGTGAAAGAAAAAAGGAAACAAAAATCTGACAGCTGTGGCCAGTTGTGATATATTTTGTGCCGTCACATATTGGGCATATATAGCTCCTTTCATTTACAGAAAGCGCACATCTATAAACCAATCAAGGTCATACTGCACTTCTCGGTGGGAACTGCTATTCCCATTTTGCAGCAGAGAAAGAAAAGGGTAGATCTGCACAGAATTTGCCTGCATTCAGCGGGGACCTTGCAGTTTATCCAAGGGGATCTGAGTGGCACAGTCTGTTCTGCCGGTGACTCGTCCGTGGCCAGCAGGGATTCTGCAGCAGAGCAGGGGACAGAGTGTGGGGGCTGCATCCCAAAGCATTGATCTGACCAACTGTAATTGAAATAATGCATCTAGATTTCATTGCTAGTGAATAAGTATGCAGTTCACTAGTCTGAGCCTCACCTTTTTTCTTTCTAATTTGAGCTGACCTTCTGTACCTTTGCCAGAGTCCAAGTGTTACTTTTCAATGCCCATTTGTGAGGAATAAAGACAAGACAAACATATATACATGTGTGTGCAGATATATTTGTTTAAGTATTTTTCCATATCACACTGGAGCGAGCTTCCCTTTCTCTGGCTCCATAATACCCTCTTTTTTCCTTATTATATCAATTTTACCTCAGTTTATTACAGTTTTGTGTCTGATATTCCAAAAATTATTTTTCTAGGGTTAATCCCTAACGCCCCACAATACCATTAGGAAAGCTATATGGTAGACTTGAAATACTTAGAGCAAACAGCCTTTTCAATTCATCAAAACCTTGTATTTATAATTCACGGATTGGAGAAACTGGAGCAACGATTTCTACAGTATAATGCATTACTCTGCTGTAGTTTTGTCTGACAGACCTGTGCTAATTACTCTGTGTGGTTTTGATATAGGGCCAAGAGTGGGTTGTAGAAAAATGTGTATCACTAAAACTTAGGTCCCCAAAGTCAAAAGTAAAACAAACAGTGAGAGATCATTATCTGAAGCAGACCTTTACTAGCTTTGTACAGAAAAAAGTCATTCCCATGTTTTGTGTTTCTTTTTTTTTCCTTTAGATCCACGTAGTATTTCTGTCTGTCTTTGGAAATATCTTKCGTTTGTACAGTTAGGGCAGACAGTGCATTTATTCTGCTCTATCCCCTTTTACTTCTCTTTGAAAGACTATAGCTGGCTCTGGTGTGGACTCTTTGTGTGGCCTTCAGCAAGTCACTTAACCTTCCTGTGCATCAGTTTACTCATTTGTAAAAGGAGTATTATAATAATAGGCACCCCTCAGGGGCTCTTCCAGATTTAAATAATTAATGTTGGTAAAGCAGTTTGTGAGCCTCAGATTAAAGGTGCTAAGTAAAGGCAATATATTAATATTTTTTACTCCAGCTCCTTATAGAAAGAGCAACGCAATAGCCTGATAAGTGTTGGATTTAAAGTTGGGCGTTAATGTTACAGTGCTCAGAGTATATTTTAATTTCTGTGGTCCCAATTCAGCAGAGCTCTTAAATCCATTCTTAATTTTAGAAAAAAACATTTTTTCCCACAAGCAAGGCTCCCAATCCGAAAAGCTTTTTTGAATCGGGACCTGTAAGAGCAGTGATAGAAGAGAAGGATCAACCRTGCCTGGATGTATCTGTGTGTGTTTATCCTTTTGCATTTATGACCTCAGCAAGAACATCATTGCCACAAGAATATAATCGGGAAGTCTCATAAGGCGTGCAAAATTCATCCGGGATGCAAATCAATAAATGTAACAGGAGAGAAACTACAAGCTGTGCATTTCCATGGAGGCTGAGATTTTGTGGGATGGATAGACGCTGCTGAGCATGACCTAATGCCGCAGGAAAAAAAAGCAACCACAGACCTCAGCATCTAAACAGTATGAATATTGAACCAGAGGTCCTTGAGTAATTGTCCTTTCTTCACTCTAGGGGTGAAAAGGGTACATTAGACATTCACTAGCAGCAAATGGCACCTGACATCTCTTTAAGTGAAAGTCAGCTTGGAATTTTTTTTAATGGCCAAGCATAAATCTTTTAAATTATAAATCAATAAATAGTTAATTCAATAATAGGAATCTTTTAAATATTTAATGAGTCATATGCAGAATGGCTCTATAACTGGATGTTGATGGAACTGTGTCAAAGGAATTTGAATCAAACTTTTCTAAAGTCCCCRTATTAAAATAGTTATTGATTCAAACATAAACTATGAAGACTGTTGTAAAAGTAAGGGGGGTTGGAGGGGTTTAGCATACGTTTTCTCATCCAAGAAAATGTGGAACTAGCAGCTTATTTTTAATGATGTATTCTTGAGCTTTTCAGGTTATATTAATGTTCCCACTCCAAAAATGAGTAAGAATCTATGCAGACAAGATTTTGTGTGTGCATATTCATTAAAATCCTGTTTTAATGGCAGCTGTGCTCTTAAATAAAAGCTGTGGCAGCCTGCCTCTCATTAAAGGATTCTGCTAACCAGCATTGACATTGATATCCTGAACTATCTCCATCTGAAACTGCCCCGAAGTTTAAATTTCTTTACCAGAGTTTTCAAGTGAAAGACAGTGGGAGTTGTATCTACGTAYGCTAGACCTGAATTTGTTCCTTTATGATTTTCTCTGAGGAGATCTGTAGTCAGTGTTCACTCCTATTAACTATGTGCTGCTGTAAGTCAAYGCTATTCTTAATTACCCTAAATTGGAGGCGTTTTGTGCTTAATCCTCAGACCACATTCAGTGCACTGTTAATCCAATAGCAGATGTGGTACCTTCAAATTTTGTGAAGTGTAACCTTTACTTTCAAAATAATAATCTAGCTCAGTGTTGATCTCTTTTCAGATAAAATGGTGGAAAGGATGGTGCTGAGAACAGGATGCAGGAACTGCTTCAGCGGGGGACATACAGACAAACGGGCAAGAAAGGCGCWAAGAGGTAGAAGAAAGGAAGAGATTTTCTGGCAGACGAGCGAAGATTGTTTTTTTCAGTGTTGCTGAATGACTAGTTTGCTCTGGGTATGTTTTATGTGCATTCAGTGCTGCACATTTCAGAAACAGGTCCTGGTATTTGAGGAACAAAAAAGGCTTTAATACAAGGCTTGTTCACTATTTCAAGAACTTCCTACCTTGAAGCCACTCAGAAAAAATAATTGGTGTCTCTACACTCCTTTACCAAAGATAGCAATGAAGGTATTCGGTGTTGCCTCCTGAAATAACGGAACAYGGTATCAAAAGCTCCTTATCGTAACACCTTATCGTACCCATTATACAGATGGCTAAACATGTCTGTATTCTGAGGAGGCAAAGCATGGCTGCACAGAGTTCGTCTCGCTGCCTTTGAGGGGTGGTCAAAACTAGTCAAAAACCAGCTTCAGCATTACCTGAAGCGGGACCCATTGTTTGCTGTATACGTGCATCTGTAATCARTTGTAGTTGGTTCAATATTTGTAGCAGATTAGAGCTTCATTTGTATTCTGCACACCTCTGCTTTCCCCTCTCTGTGTGTATATATATCCAGAAAAGCTGCCTGCATATCCTTGGTTTTTTTTTCCCCAGGATGACAGATACTGTAACAATGACAGTAGATTAATATCTCTTTAATCAGCCAAATGAACATGACATACAAGGGTGACAGTTCAATTTGCTGCTAACAGATTGTGCCTATCAGAGCCCTTCCATTCCAACTGAGGTTTATTTCTGGCAGAGATCATACGGTTCTGGGAGGACCCCAGCTTCCCACCAGCTCATAGACACCCATTAAATACATCAAGTACCACATAGGTGTTACTCACCCGCCTGTCAGGACACTAGCTGCTTGGGAAATTAAATGAGCCTTGACACATGCTATGGAGAAACACTGTCACTTAGCTGGGCGAAGCGGCAGCATGTATTATTGACTACACACTGCTGCAGGTCCCTCTCTTTATTGCTTGTTGGTTTTTGTTTGCTTGTGGACTGTTCACTGTTGAAACATGGATCAGGCACCGAGTCTGTCTCCTGGGGAGATGCATAAAGAAGCGTAATGGGGAGGAAGTGCAGGAGGGGTGGTGGTTTGGGTAGAAGCGCTACATTAAATCTTAGTCCCAGAACTGGCTGTGCTTAGAGTTTGTTTGCAGGTGGGATTTCAGGAGGATCTCGTTTCTAATTCTGAAATTCAATCTGCAGGGTCTAATTCAAATCTTTCTTTTCCTGCTTCCTGCGGTATTTCAAATGAAGTAACCCCAGATACTGTGCAGAGGGACTGCGAGTCCCCCCAAAGGGTAGTCCCCGCTCCTCCCCTGGGCCCAGCCAGGGCCCATTCTCTCTTGTGCAGGCTGGAAACACAACGCCTAAGCCTAGGTGGGTACCACCACCACGAAATGGAAATAAAGCTTGGAATTTGTCCGGCTGCATTTCTGTGAACGCAGTATCAGTGTTTGCAACCCCGGCCYCGGCAGTCTGCCCGCCCGGTGCCGGCAGCTCGCTCTTGCACGGGGGGACCGAGATAGCAGTGGGTGTACTGAAGGCCTGACTTTGTTGCTGATGTGTAAATCTGTCTTCAGCACTTAAAGGTCTGATCCTGCAGCCCTTGCTGCTCCCTGTGGGACTGTAATTGAACAGGAGAGTTTTCATTTGCTGGATGGACCCCGGTTATTTATTTTCGTAGTGACTCACATCAGCCATCTGCCTGCTTTTGTTTAGACACCCTTACAGTGCCCTTCCCACATACATGAAACTGCTTAATTTTGCAGTCCCACCCAAATATATAAATCACATTTGTAGACCTCTGCAAACCCCATCCACGGACAGGGATTGCTCCAAAACCTACTAGCCGACTCATTTCATCACTCTCTGGTTTTCCTATGGAACTTTTTTGCACAACTCCCAGCAGTTTGCTTCACAGAAGAAAAGAGACGTGTTTATTTTTGAAATATAAAATGCAAGTAGTCTCAGTGGAAAGGTTTCCAAGATAAAATTAACAATAAATTACCGAAACAATGACATTAAAAGATATCCATATGATTGTAGTTATGAAGCTAAATCCTTCCAAAGGAGGGTTCTGTCATTCCCTGTACTTGTTACAATTGCTGTCATACAAATGTGTTCGTTATTTTTATCATTTTTTTTCTTCTTATTACAGGTTTTGTCATAAGAATAACTCATCAAGGTTTTATGACTAATAAATTCTCTAAATTACAGTCCAAGGATGCATTACTTTAATTTTTTCCTCCATATTCTGTTTTTAATTGCCATGCTATTTCCCACTTGCCTTTTTAATGACTCGTTAGGCTTAAGGGGAAAGAATAGAATTTAGTCCACCTAAGATCTTGCAKCAAGTTTTGGACACCTCAGAAGGGAAGTGATGCATTACGGGGAGGAAAATATGACTTGTATGTCTCGAGAGAAGACTTCAGATTTTCAAGTATTCAGGATATTCAAAGCAAAACAAAATAAAAATTCTTAAGAAAGCCTCAGATCAGGCACTGTTTATTAGAATTATTTGAACAATTMTTTCTAATAAGAAATGCATTTAAGATGTACATGATTTTTGTAAGATACAGATATATGCATACCCTTTAATGTGTAAAAAGGTCCACTGGGATCATTTTAGAGTTCTGAAGATTAAATTTAGATGTGTCCTTAAAAACCTTGTGAAATCAGGACTGGAGAGAGTAAGAGGTGACATTTTTGGTTACAAATTCTTTTGTGAGCTCCAGGCATTGCTGGCTGGTGCCTGAGAGTGCACATGAGGGTAGCCGGGCAGCCACATCTACGGGCACCTGCTGGGTCTGTGTTCTGGAATAAAAGGAAACACTGGCCTTCGGAGCTTGCTAAACCCACTGCCCATTCCAGCACTGCCACAGGAAACCAGAAGTGGGCTCCCAGATACCTGCCATGGTACCTGTGTAAGCAAACTGGGTCCATAAAAATGCCTTTTCAGGTGCAGCGGCAGGATTGGTTTGCCRTTCCTAGTGCAAATACCCACAGCTCGCACACAGCGATACAAGCCTCGCCTTGATTTTAGGTATCGGAGGGATGCCAGCCCCGAGTCAAATATTAGCCACAAATTCCAGCTGTATAAAGCAGTTTTTTTCTAGGTGCTCCTAGAGATCTATTCTTCTGCACGTATCATGTCTACTGTGGGGCTCTTTCCAGGCTTGCGGTGTGCGCCCATTTCACACTCCTGCGTGCACCCCCACGACACCCGTATACAAAATAGTTGCACGAGCTTCTGCTTAAATTTTGGCAGGATGCTGACCTGGGAAACTCACTTTTTTTCTTTCTTTACCTTGACAGAGTTCTTAAATTGGTCACAGATTTTTATGGGCCATCATTGGCATAGATTTTTTTTTTTTTTTTTTTTTTTTTTAGAGCATTTCAGTTTTGACACAAAGTCGTTAACAAGCCAGCTTCAGGCGGAGCGAAACCCTTGGCCTGCGCGCTCAGCACGCCTCTTCCCTGCCTTTCCCGAGTCGGCACAACCGCCGCAGAAGCAAGAAGAGGGTTTAGGAAGTTGGGGCGAGCCCCTTTCCAGTTGCCTCATCGCCCTTCTCAGCTTGTTTATGGCCAGGGCTTTGCCAAGCCTCGGCCCAGCCTGTGYAATACCTCCTGTTATTGTTTGTCTTGGATGCTTCAGAGGGGAGACGCCGGCTTCCACGTGTTCCCAGTGTAAATGGGAGCTGCCACAGGCTCCCCCATTTAAAGCCTTTTCGGGGTTGCGGGAGGGCCTTGGAGGGAGTGTGATCCTTTATTCCGCTGCCCAACTCAGAAAGGACTTTTGCTTACGTCTTCCACCAATTTTCAAGCTGTTCACGTGGTTCAGTGGGAGTGACGCCTAATCCGCGGGTTCCGCTCGTCCCACAGAACGAGAAGCTGATGTGGGTGCGCGGCGATGAAGGAACAGCGTCTTTCGGGTGGCAAGGCGATGGATAACCAGAACTGAGAAAAACACRAGTGTCGTGCAGAATAGCCAAATATATTTAAGAAAGTGGGATATCTGATAACGGGAGTTAAAATCCCCGATAGCAGCAGGCAGTCGTTACCTGTTTCAGGATTGCAGCCGGCGCTGGGCTGTGCTGGGCCGGCCGCGGTGCCGGCGAGAGGGGCCCCTCCGGCGAGATGGGGGGTGCAGGGCACCAAAGGCGGCGGACGCGCTCAGCTGCTGGGTCAGCAGCCCCGCGAGGGCTCGTGGCTTCAAAATTTTTTGGGGGAGACTAAAGAGCAAGTTAAAAGCCCATTGACAACATGCTAACAGAAGCAGATAAACCGAGTTTTACACTTGCGAATACCACGCAGATCTCTCTAGAGGGAGGCAGAGGGCTGCGTCTGCAGGAAGATTGGATAGTTTATGTGTGCAGCACAATCAGCAGCAACAGAAAMGCACTCTTTGTCAAGTGTGTTTCAGGTGGCAGCACAGGTTATGCTAGTGGCAAAGTCCTTAAATATTCACCTCCATCACTGGCTCAGCAGGATTTTGCTCTTGCAAAAGCCGTCCAGCACTTTTCCTGCAATTGCAGATCTCCGATTGTAGCCCTTCGAGTGCAGAACCAGAGGGTGCTCTGAGGAAACTGGCTCTGAATTGGGCTCGGTCTAATCAAGGCTAGAAGTCATAACAAAGTAGTSCAGTCCTCGCATCTGTGCTTCCAGGATGGTGGCTAATTATTTCACAAATGTGAGTATTATTTAAATGCACTTCCCAATATTTTTCCTTCCTCTGCTGACCGTGAGCAGTGTGCTACAAATGTCTTCTCAGGCGTATTCAGTGATTCCACCAGGTGCTCACTTGGGCTTCATTYGCAAAATCACAAATTTTGAAAATTGCACAGTGTACTTCACGTGAGATAAAACCCTGCCTCACTGCAGCTGATGAAAAACTCCTTGTGAGCTTCAGCCCAGGTTTTCAGAAAATCTCCTCTGCTAAAARTCCTAAACTGGCACAACAATCTAATTACTAAATAGATTTTACTTGGTACCCAAATTTTTGACAGCACAGCGTATTTGCGTAGCTATTGAGGCCTGTGCTTTTTGGAAAATCAGACTTGTAAAGGACACTGCTCRCTGCAGCACGGCCATTTCGTGTATCCCAGGCCTTGGAAACCCAGCCTGGAGCAGGTGGAATTGGTCTGGCACTCTTGCTTCTCGGATTGATTAGAGCATCGTGAAGTCCTGTGTGTGAAAATCTGAAACGCAGTTCGCTACAACGCACACGGTGGAGAGGTCTGCAACGTGTTAGCTGGGAAAAATCCACACCAGTAAATTGGGGGTCACACAAAAAAAAAAGTTTGCAGAAGCACTGCCACGAAGTGATCTGACTGCAGCCTCAATTAAAGGACTGAAACATCTGCATGTATGTTTGCGGACCATGTTTTCTCTCTGGTAACTCAAGTCCTAATGTGCATTAACTGTTTAAAACCAATTTCGTTGCAGTTAAAATTGAATATGACTGTTAGTCTAGAAAATATGGCCTATTTCCTTTTACTAGTTAGCTTTTAAAGGTGTTTTACAATTCAAATGAGCCATGCAATTAAAGGTGACATTGCCAAAACTGGACAGACTAAAATTAGACATTCCTGCTGTGTGTTAGAGCTTGGCCCACATTTAGATCATGCTGTCTCTGGGCTGTACCTGTCTGCTCCAATCTTGTGAGTCAACAGGATACTGAAATGTTCCAGAATCCTGGTCTTTGTGTTTTTCTGTTCTTTCTGTCTTCCAGCATTACCCTGGCCTTCTTTCCCTTTATAGCATTTAATGCTCAAAACACACTCACGTACACACTCGTGCACACACAGAACAACATTTTAGCATTTTTTTGCATCGAGAACTAGGAAACGTTTCATTATTCTTACACTTACTGACTTGACCGCTACAAACACATAACTAGACCCCCCCCGCCTCACAGCCCCGGAGTTCACCATCCCAASAGCGGGCAGGAGGGCGGCCGGCTCCTGCCTGTGCTGCTTGGCCAATGAACCCAGGACCCAAGGGGAGCTTCAAGGTTCGGGCCACCGCCACTTACACGTGCTTTGTTCTACGTAGCTTCAACGAAATGCTTCAGTTCCAAGGTTGTTGAGAGAAGGGTCGTCCTGCGGACGGGAGCACGGAGGAGCACGGAGSGTGCCTGGCTCTTTGAGGAGCGCACGGCAGGTCCCGGGCAGCAGCGGCAACGGTGCCCAGAGTTCCTGACATCCCACCTTCTAAATAACCCTATGCGTTAATTAAATATATAATTATACTGTCCCTAGGTAATCAGTGACGTGATTGCCATTAACATTTAACAACGTAAAGCATTCTGCCATGGTTTGGGAACAATGTTTTAGTGTGGAGACTCCTGAAAATTTCTCTAGTCAATAGCTCAAGGTAAATTAGAAAGTAAGTCAAAAGTGAGGAATATCTCCTAGAAAATGCCCGTTGTTCTTTGAACACAGTATGTGGCCATAAGGAAAATTCTCCTTCATTTCAGGCTCAGCTCAATGGATTTAATAATGGCATTCCTCAAGTCAGCGAAGTCAGTTAAGTCCTGATTTAGCCCACTGTAAGGTTAGGGAACTTGAGTTAATTCTCAGATTGGTTTCATATCAGTACAACTGAATTGCCTGACATGATAGTATCCCCTTTTATCAGGAAGGTGAGGAAAAATAATTAGGTAGTTTCTGGGAGACCGGGCAAGGTTTTAATATTTAGTTGTGCACTGTGTGTGCACAGATACGTGTGTAGACCTCAAAGTGAGGCATAGAAAGGATATTCAAATTCTGTGGGGAGCAATGGTGAAAAAAACCTGACTAAAATAAAAAGTGTGTTTTAAGTTACCCAGTACAGCTCCCTGGCAAGACAAGATTATATTCTACAGTACGCAATAATGTAGTGTGTGCATGGCTCGTATAAGGTACTAGGTGCTTTACAATGTGCTGTTTAACTTCTGTGTTATAAAACAGCATATAAATATGCTAAAAACTATCTGTATTGCCTATCTCTTTCTGAAATGCCTTTCACTATGTACCATTGGAGTGCTAAAGCCTGTCACACAGAACATGCACACAACCGTCTGATTCCAGGAGCAATGAACCTTTTTTTAAAAAACGAGTCACTTTTTTATGGCACCAGTTACAAGATCCAGCTCTTTTCGCACTGGGCCAGCCATCTGAATCCAAACCAGGTCGGYGGTTACGTCTGTTGAGTGACCTGTAGGAACAGAGTTCTTGGGTTCAATCCAGCTCCCGATGGAAAGGTGCCCAAGCCGCCGAAACGAGCGGCCCGTCGGGCAGCGCCGGCGCTGTTAGCAACGGGCTGGGCTGCGAGCGGGCCGCGGAGCCAGGGCCCGCGCCGCGCTCCCACGGGTGGTCTTCTCGGGTCAAGTTTGGAACACGCGGGTGATGGTGACACGAGGCGGCTTGCAGTGCTTTGTCTGCCGTACGCGGGAAACATCTTCCTCTGGCAGCGTTACGGTGGCACTGTTCCGAATTGCTTTAGAGCATTGGAAGGTTATTAGGTTGCTGCTAGAGAGTGGACACTTGAAAAAGTTAAGTCCACTGTCTGATGCCAGATTCAGCTCCAACCGTACAGGGCGTTTCTGTACAAGTAAAAATGTTTCTGTACAAAAAAACGTGTGGATGTGGCGCTTCGGGACATGGTTTAGTGGGCATGGGTGCTGGGTTGACGGTTGGACTCGATGTTCTTAAAGGTCTTTTCCAACCTTAATGATTCTATGATTCTATGATTCTAATTCCTGCAGTGAATGAGATATTTGTGGAGTGTTACAGCAGTGCGAAAATAACAGAAACTAGAGTGCACGGATCTGAGGATGAAGATCATTTACCATTGGAATCGCCTGCTGAGGGACATGGTGATCTCTCCACTTCTTGCAGCCTTTGGATCAAGATTGATGTCTCATTCCAGAAGAGATGCTACAACCCGAACAGTTGTTAAGGGTTTGATGGAGAAATTACTGCGTGATGTTTCGTTTGCGCTGTTTAAGAGGCCATCCTGAGTCATCTTTTTGAGCTGGCCTTAAAATCTATGGATCAGGTGACCCTTGTGGAAAGATTGACAAGTGGCAATATTTACTCCAGAGATTTTATTGTCAGCAGTAAAATGCCCTTCTGCTTATCCTTTAATAGCTGTAGGCTTCGTATCTGAACTCAGAGCTCTTTTAAAGTCTGGGGTTAGTATGTGTTAGTATTCCTGGTTGAATTCTCTGAGCACCTCCAGCCACCATGCTAGCGTGACTCGAGCTTTCTAGATACACACTGGACCCTTACATGGCAAGCCAGAAGTTCTCACCCCCACCTCTGCCATCCCGTCGGCAGGTACAAATACAGCCCCTGACAGAAAGACGTATAAATCCCAACTGTCAAGAAACAAAGCAGTTTTTAAACTTTAACGAGCAGAGTAATGGAAATGAAATACAAAGGAAATGAAAAAAAATTGACTAAAATGTTTTTTATTTTGGTATTCTGCAGGAAAAAGTGTGTACGCTAAATAATAAATAAGCCATGCAATGTTTTTACAGCTTCTTTCATATGCGTGAATATTTAAAACATGCAAAAATGTGGAATAGGCATTTACTGGGGACAAAAGAAGAGAACTTATTTTATGTACAGAGCGCAAGATGGGGAAAACAGAGATGCATGTTTAATGGATTGCTGTTCACAGAAGGGAGATATTTCCAAGTGTGAACATATTTGTAGACAAACCAATCTGACAAGTTAGCTTGGGGATGATGTATTACAACAGAGTTGGCCTGGGAAGCAGGATTTCGTTGTGAGGGTGTTCGGTGGTGTAAACAATGCCTGCTGGTTTTTGGCAGCCGAGCTGCCAAGTCTTCCAGCTACCGGGGAATTGCTCAGACCTGGGTTTTGGTACCTGAAAGGTCCTTGTCATACGTAGCCAGCAAAAGGTACACAGCTTCTTTTCATACCTTTATTATATTTGAAGCCAGAAGGGACCAATAACTGTGACCACTTAAACTGTTTTTTAAGAGGGGAAGAGAGAGCAAGAGCGAGCTATAGGTACAGGGCTTCGTGCCTGATACAGCCCATAAAGGCAGAGTATTTCCTTCAGCATCGCGACAGGTACTGTGTGAAGCACAACTGCAAAGTACATTTTGCAGGGGTCAGAAACCAGATCTGGAGCCCTTCACCAGGTGAATGCAAAGGGCAGCCCTTGATGGTCTTGCTTTGGCTCGGTGGTGGATCACGAGAGGTCTGGGTTCAGCTTCCGTCGGCCACGTGCTCCTGCCCGAGACCTCGGGCCGATGGCTCCCCTCACGTCCCGTCCCGCTCCCGTTGCTAACACAAGCGTGAGAACTTTGCCTGCTTTGGGAAGAGCTGGTTCCCACCGGAGGTGTTCGCAGCACCCGCTGCGGTGAAGCCTTGATGTTGGCCGGGGACCCTCCTGCAGGCAGGGGGGTGAATGCTGTACCGACAGCTGAGGAAAGAAAAGAGTATTTTCACGGTAATAAGGAGGGTGACAGACTGGGGAAGTGTGGTGTGTGAGTTTATCAGGGACTTTCTCTTGGCTCATACCTTTGTGTTTGGAAGTAGCTGAAACCAGAGAAAGAAAGGCCTGTTGCCATGACTGGCAGGGGCTCATTATTCACTATTCCATGGCTTATGGTTTAATGCTTGTTTAACTGGATTTTTTTTTTTTTCCTCCTGACTTTTGATTTCTTTTTGCCAACTTTATATTTTAATGCATGTTTTTATGGAAATATTTATAGTGCACATGTTGCATATAAAACACCATCATAAAGCTTTTTTGCTTCAGTCCTGTTGAAATAAATGATGTTATTATTATAATAATTTCATAGGGTTATATCTGTTCTGTAATGAAAAAGACCTGTGGCTGCTTGAACCATCAACCCAGGCAGTTTTTACAGCTCTCTGTAGCTACAGTGACCTCATGGAGCTGCTGAAACTTTTAAAATACTCCGTTTCCCAGCAGAGGTGGGCATACAAAGCAGAATGAGCAGATAGAAGAAACAGGACATTTGCGTGCTGCCGTACAGCCTGTCTGATCCCTGATCAAGAACCAGTATTGGCTTAATATTGCACACAATGGTAATGTTATATTTTACGGTACTTCTTACTACAACACCAAAAATCATGCTAGCGACTTTACAGACGAGGTGCCAGGGAAACCGGCCCGGTGAGACAACGGATGAGCTGCACCAGCTCTCGGAAGTTTGCCCAGCACTTCTGCTTGTCACCGTGGGCATTGCCGGCCTTTCCGTTTCGGCAGGGCACTGATTTGTGTTTGGGGGTACCCGGAGATGTCGTTAGCGCAAGGGGGATGCGTACATTTGGCAGTCTGACGGCAAGCACTCTCAAAATGTTACCTGTGATGTACCGGTTTCAGTGAGACTGAATTAAAAAGTTGCTTAAGAAACTCCCTTCCTCTGTGTTGCTGCTAGCAGGACRGCATGAATTTCAGTGACCTGCAGAAAGTAGCGCGTGTTCGTCCCGCTGGCCGAGCGTTACCCGAGGGGTGGGACAAGCTTTGCTCCTCTAGCTCTGGAGACAGGGAACCATTTTGGGGCCAGGAGCTTCCCTAGCRGCAGAGCATCCGTCTGATAACGATGGAGGACGGACCTCTGGACTTGGAAAGGGCTTCCATTGAACGTCAGTTCAGTGCTTAAATTACAGAGGCTTCTTGCCCACCTTAGCAGACTTTCAGTTGTGTTTCTCGACAAGGATAGATCTAAACAGACGTTGGAAGGTTCACACACTATGCCTGGGGAGCAAGTATCAGAATGGAAAGATAAGGACTAAATATGTGAGCAACTATTTGTATAAGTTTATATATATATGCGTGCATGCACACTCGCAAGCTTTAATGATAAATTTGAAAAAGGCTGGGCAAACAACTGTAAAGTACTGTGGATTTACAGGAGATTTTAAAAATTAATACTCAAACATGAAAATGCTTTATACAAGAAAGAAACCTTTTAGTAACTTCTCCATCCTAGAAAAAAGTATAATGAATAATTCAGCTATGCACCAAGGAAACCGCTTTGCTGAACAAGTGTAAAATAAATCTGAGGGTGAACTAGTCCAGATTAAATTAAGAATCTGGTTCAGGAATGATGAGAGTAAAGCTAGATATAGCATGAGAGTCTCTGTAATGTTGTTAGTAGTAGTGTTCTTTATTATCCTTAATCTTATTTAGTCTAGTAGTGCCAAAGAATCCTGAGTAGTGGCTGCTGTGACTGGTCCTTTCGAAACGCAGCGGCGGAGGGATGCGGCAGGGAGGGGGGTCGCACGCAGGCTGGCACTTTCCACCACCTGTGGAAAGTGACACCTGCTACTGTCAGAAGGTAAATGGAGTAACACTAGGTTTGAATTGTCTTTCAGTGCAAGAAAAATAAACATTGAGCGAAAGTCACTAGAACAGCACACGAATTCAGCAACATTCGTGACTCTGTGTAACTTGTCCATGCTTTTATCCTGAAGAATTTACCATAAGGTTGCTTAATGTTTATAGGCACCAGAGAAAGGTGATCTCGAAGAAGGTGGCTGGCATTCTCTTATTTTTGTCGCAGTTCCCAGTTTGAAATACTTCGTGCCTGTACGCAACCTTCCTCAGCAAAGTCAAGCAGAAGCYGAAGTCCCACGAAAAGTGGTGAGGTTAAATAATATGCTAGGAGAGCTTTGCTAGTTAGAACTGGTTTGCCTATAGAATAGGACCCAAATGTGTTCTCCTAAGAAATAAATGCCTTAGTTATCCCAGAATAACCCCAAGACATAAGCCAGAAATGAGTCTCTAACACAGTGTACAGATAATRTTAGAGATGTTAAAAGAACATCTTAGAAGCAGCTACATCTGCTGAAACACCTGCTGTGTCCTATTTGTTAGATCTTCAAAAAACCAGTATAGTTCAATGGCTGAAGCAAAGCTGATACCAAAACTCGAAAGCAGGGAGGGCAGCATGAGCTCTCTGACAGATCRAGGTCATCCTTGGAAAGTGCTTAAAGTGGATGTGGCGGGTGAGTTTCCGACAGAACAAAGCGAAGGGACAGATAGAGTAGAGCAGAAGGTGAAACCCAAGTTAAAGCGTTTAGGGGATGGGTGGAGAGAAAAAGTGGAAACTATTTTGATTCGGTGTGAGCCTCCACATAAAATGTTTTATATGTTCACAGTATTGAGCCTGATTTACTCTCTAATTTTCATAAATATCACACCCTGGGCATTTATTATTGCTCTTTCTATGCTCAGGTATATGAATTGCCAGGAGCCTAATTCTCCCTTTTAGGAGGAGATCAGTCCATTTACTCCTAATAATGCTCTGGAGCTTCCTTCTTAGCTGCGAGTGAACCAGAGCTGAGTGAAGTCACTTTAGGTGAAGACTTTGTCTCTAGCAAAGGCTGCTTAAGGTTGCCCATGATTTTCTGGAAATGCCTCTGCGGTGCTTA
This sequence comes from Oceanodroma leucorhoa, assembly GCA_030449065.1. NCBI lineage: Eukaryota > Metazoa > Chordata > Aves > Procellariiformes > Oceanodroma > Oceanodroma leucorhoa. Next base: position 1,667,410 of record JASVER010000040.1, on the reverse strand, counting down.
CTGTATAAGGCCCATACTTCATGCAGTCACCATCTTTTTGACCTTTATGGTGGAACTGCGCAGGGGTGGGGTGAGGAGGAATTTCTAGTAGAAAGGACTAGTGTTTTCTCACTCGTCAATTTACTTCAGACACAAATTCATTTGCTGCCCTCGAAGCAACCCGGTCAAGGCTGTGTGGTCCATTTGGAAGCCCAATCCTGTTTCTGATTCACGTGAGGCTCTCCGCATAGACTGAGCCCTTTTTCTGCCATGCTATAAAAGAGTTGGGTTTTGCGTACTGCACTTTGGAATGAGCCCCTCGGAGGAACAGGCTCCATAAAGTTTTTATAACCCATATTTTATAAGGTATAGTGAATTGGACGAAAGGAGTTTTTTTCATGTGTACGTGTGTGCATATGAATCAGAGCTAATACACAAGTAATTCAGCCTGGCAAAGTAGGTTGGACCACGGTCCCAATTTCTGTGTAAGTTGACCCATGGGATGTGGATGAGAGTAAAGTCTATGGGGAATAGGACGGCAACGGTTAGAGAGACATCCTAAAACCCTGTCATTTTCATAGCAGGAGGAGGAACTCTCCTGCAGCAGGCCACCATGTCCTCCAGTGATGCWGTATGAGGATTTTGCCAATGAAGGACCAGCCTTCTCCAGATTACATTTTGTGGGTTTGAAGAATTTCTTGTAAGAAATACTCAGAAAGTGACTGTTCCTTATGTATCAGGYTTTTAAACCTTACTCTAATTATGAAGCATGGTGTAGGTATATCAATGCACTCCTGCTATGAAAGAGAAAACAGCACAGGGGATCGCTTCTTTTTTTCCAAAATGCTCATTTATTCCAGTAAAACCCAGAGCTTTTGTAACTTGGTGCATCTGTGAATGCCTGTATTGAATGCTGGACACAAAACATTCATGCACCTTTTTATCTCATCCACAAAGTGTATTTCAGAGGGTTAACTTTTATTTGGCATTTTTTTCAATCAAATATGCAGATTAGAAATGCCTGCAGACTGTAAGTAGGGAAATGAATCTTGGATTTACTGTTCAGAGCAGTCTGCCTGGTAGTTGTGGCACTGATTTAAAGCATGGGCAGGGATTTTTAACCAAGTGAAACTCTTTTTGTGATTCTTTTGTTTTAATTGGTTTTGGACTCTGAGACCTGAGTCTCAGACTAAACACAGCCATGAGAGCAAAGCTCCGGACATCTAGGTGTAAGGCTGAGGGCCCATGTCACACTGCCCCGTTTATGGCACCTCGCTCTGGAGGGGAATCCTCCTCCGTGGTCAGTAAGGGGGTGAAATTCCTCCGCGGGGTAGCAGGTTGTGCAGTTAGAAGTCATACCTGGGGACAAGGGACTGACCCACATGATGCTCCTGGCACAGTCTGGGCTTSAGCAAAGCTCTGCAGAAACTCGTCGGTCTGGGCACACGTTCTCAGCTCTCCGCTCCGTGTTTCAGGTTCTCTTATAAAATACAAGTTTTGCTTGTAGGACAAATGCCTACTGGTACCTACTTTGAAAAACCACCGTCTGATTCTCATTGACACCCTCAGCTTAGTGTAGGTGAATGCGAGCGTGAAGTAATCCTGAAYCAGGCTCCGTACAACCGTGACATTTCAAACATAGCCATTTAAAACAGTTTTTTAGAATTTGAATTTTAAGGAGTCACATGTTGAGCCTCAAAGGCAAAAAATGTCTCCACCCTCCTCCATCCCTTCTGCTGCAAAGATGACCACAAGCCTGTTGTGAGCCCATGACTCCAGCAGCGCCAGGCAGAGCACAAGACGTTGGCCCASCGCGATGCGCTTTGCTCTTCGATGGGTACGAAATGCGTGAAAAGCTCCTTCTGACTCAGTGTGGAACTCTGCTGTGGAAGAATTTCAGAAAGTTGTCTCTAGTGGTACAAGCTGCAAGACAGGAGAGAATTTGCTCCCAATATTTTGTAGTTAAAAAAAAAAAAAACAACGTCATTCTGCAACAGTAATTTAGACATGGTCAAGATTTTAGCAGTTGTAAGGAATATTACCTGCCATAAAGTTTGAATGGTGTTGAATTTACAAAAAATGCCTGATGTAAAATCATACTGTCAGGAACAATTAGCCATGGTGCATAAAAAACCTCTTACAGAGATTACACTTCCCAGATTGTTTTACAGAAAAACTTYGTGTTAATGTTATGCTTTGAATGCCTTTTGCCGTGAAACATTTAAGAAACAACAGTTTATAGTCTCTGATCTTTATGGTTTGGAAGAACGAACACTCTCCTCATGTAGGCCAAATTGATGTTTTAAATTCAGGAGAAACCCCATCATGTTATAAAAAGGAGAGAATGTCCTAAGAAGAAAGTGGTCAAATCATTCCAAGATGTTATGGGTTTAAGGGTTTTTTTCAGCTTTTTTTCCTACGGAAAAATTTTCATGATCCTGGGCATATGGTCAAAAAACACAGAAGTGAGATATTTTTAGACAAGCACATTTGGTATAAAATTACCCACTCCAGTGTGCGCAGGGACAACCTGACCTGCCCGCAGCACCGTGGGACGTGGAGGCAGGAGGGTGTCCCTTCCCAGCGCTGTTGGACGGGGCTCCAGCACCGTGGTCTGGCTCAGGAGCCCAGGAGGTGAGGGTGGAAGCCTTCTCCTTCTCCTGCATTACCTGACCCACTGCKTTTTCTCTGGGAGGCCACGTCTGTTCCCCAGGCCAGCCCCAGGGGCATCCCGCTGCGGGATGCCCCGACCGCCCCGGCGCAGAGCGGGGCAGAGCTCGCCCTGGTAGAAGAAGCAGGACCGAGGACGGACGCGCGCCCACGCGGAGCAGGACCGCTCCTCCCTCGTCTCCCACCCTCGAGCCCCGACACAACCACGACAGTGAAAGGGGCTGAGCAACGGGGGCTGCCGGTGAGGGACCCCTCGCACCGAGGAGTTCTGCGGGCGAAGGGCAGCCCTCACCCCYGGCAGCGCTTTCGGGGTGCAGCCCTCGGCCGTCCCTCCGTGTCCCCCAGCCCGTGCACCTCTGGGGCCCAGCCCYGCAGCTCAGACTCGCTGGAGTGATTCAGGGTCCAACTTTCTAAGATCCGCTTGTAGTTTTTTTCCAGCCCTGTCAGCACCGYGGAGCCAAGGCATCCCTGGCAGCTCGGGCTGGATTCTGTTTGGCCTCACGCATCATCACCAGCCTTGCCAGTTAATTCAGGCGGAGGGTGATGATGTGTGAGGCAGAAAAAGCACAGCCCGGCCTTCAGGTGCCGGGCACAGTCACCACAAAGGCAGGCAGGAAAACGCTGTTTCCATTTGTACACTTGAGCGACCTGGGAATCCTTGGGGCTGGAACGGGTCCTGGACCTCAGCGAGGTTTCACTGCTCGGCCGCGTTCGAATTACTGAGCGACTACCGCGGGAGCGGGTTTGCGTCGCCGTGGGCCGTGCTAACGCCGGGAGGGCGCTTCAAGCGAGAACCCTGAGCAAAGAGAGGCTTTTTTCGGCTTGGTAAATCAGCGGTGGATTCAGCAGAGGCCTGCCAGCCAGCTCAGCCTGGCTACTGAGCGTCACCCCTCTAGACCCCCACGATCAGCGGTGGGGCTTCCTTGACGCCTTGAAGCTGGGATATTGGGGTTGACCAGACTTTGTCGTTTCGTCGGCCGCTCCGGAATACGCCGCTTCCCCCGGCGCGGAGGGCAGCAGGACGGGTTTCCTGCTCTGTGCTCTGTCGGAAGAGGCGGTTGCCTGTCCTCTGTCGGTGCCTTTCTGCTGCAAGGACGAGCACAAGGCTTCGCACCCTGCGGTGCCAGCACCGGAGCCCAAGCCTGTCCCGCGCTCCCCACGCGCCCGGCACCGTCGCCGGAGGAGGGACACGTCGCCGTCGCCGCGGCCGGGGACCCACGCGTTTCACTCGTGCGTGTCTGGGGGTGCGTGCACGTGTGCGCACGCCTGTGGGAAGGTGCCTGCGCGGGAGGTTTTGCTTCGGKTTTGTTCTGTTTAAGGGGTGCCCCGGTCTCGATGGGCGTATGACTATTTTTAGGAGTGGCCAGCAGTACCCTGGCATTAGATTAATGACTGCATACCAGGATGAACTCTGTGTGGTATTTTCAGTTCCCACTACTCCATATTAGGAGACGTGGGACCAAAATAACTGCAAAAGCCTATAGCCGTGCAAAGAACACAATATAAAATGCAGACCAGGAAACAGACTGAGGCATGATCGTCAATAATGCTTAAAAGTCATAATCCACACAGTTTCTGGCAGGAATGGAAAAGCAAACCACACAAGATCCTGGAATATGTGTGCAGGTATGCACTGAGTTTATTCTGGCGCAAACCGAAGTATGGCCCTAATAAAAAGTCCACATGTCTGACATCGTGTGCTGTTCTTTTGAACTGACATAGAAAAGGTTTATCAGGATGGCGACCAAATTACATTAGGCTTTGGATTTGTAGATGACTAAGCCAGACATCGGTCTGCACAYGTATTTCCAACGGTCGATGGCATCACATGCAATCACAGCCCTGCAAATACTCACACGTATGTAGCAAGACCAGTGTGAGATTGCCTTCCGAGGCCAGTCATCCCTCCGTTTGTAGGTTCAGGTTTGCACCAACAGAAAGAAAAGGGTGAGAAGGAAGGCGTATATCATGAGGAGGGTGAAAGTTGAGAGAGAACTCTTCTTTTCTCTACATGTGGWATTTAGAGTGACTCACGCTGCTCAGAAGGGCCAGGACTTGATCCAAAGCTGACTGATACCAATAGCAGCCTTTCCACTAACTTTAGGGAAAGCTGGATCCTTTTGGCTGGTACTGACCACTTGTGATGAACTCAGTGCTCAGGCAGCGGTATTGTACACACAGAAAACCAGCCCCAAGCTCTCCTGGAAATGCTACTGTTTCCTCCTTTTTTATTAGTTTATTTATAGAACCTAAAAATCTCGTCACAAAAGGCTTCACAAGACAGATGGTGGTACTCCAGAAACCCAAATACCTCAATTGTACTTGTTTGTTAAAATACTTAAAAAATACGGAGTCAGATGTAAGTTAGGCACTATGCCTTTAAGGTGGGATTCCTCCCGAGTAAAGCTGGAGYGCCAGGAGTACTTCTTTCAACTTCAGACTATGTGATATATTAGTTGGGTCTCAGAAACCACAGTGCTTCCTTATTTATGTAGCTTTGATCTAAAAAGCTGTTTATTTATGTTTTATTGAACTATAAAACATCCAGTAAACATGCCTTATGCTTTTTTTATGTTCTACATGAATTCTGTCATGAAAATGTCAAGGAAAAATAATGAATATCTTTATTGTGTTGCTGCTGGTGTCTTCCTTTGGAAGTTCTTATGCTTTGTGTTTCTGTTCATATGACTGTAAAATTCATAAGGCCTGCAGATGTCTTGCCTGCTAAGCATCTGGAGCAGAAGGAACTTTTTCCTTATGAAATCCCAATGGATACACTACCGAGGGCATTATGAGAAAACARTGATTTGACATTTCTCTTTGGATACCACTTGATAGGGCCTCTATCATAATTATCTGGAGGTATTAATTATTGTGGTGGGAATTACKTTCTGTGCTCGGCCTCTTGTGAGATGTTCTTGCTATAGGGTATGCTCCTTATTTGCAATATCCTACAGCAGCCAACAAACCACCAGGAAAACCTGGTCAAAACCTGGGGCAGGGGCTCTCAGCCCTGATTGCACCAGGTCCCTGCAGCGTGCTGGGGTGAGGGCCCAGGTTTTTAGAGCACCAGTAATATCCAGTTGCAGAACAGTGCTTCCTTCCCACTCAGTGTTACCAACCTTGTTTTAAYAGAGCCAGGGAAGAAATCTGAAAATTCAACACGGGCCTAATTGTTCTGCACTGTACATTGTAGTTTAATCCAGCAGGCGAAGGATTAACCTTCTCTGCTAATTAACTAAGGAGAGGCCCAGGTGAGCCGCAGGTCGTTTACTGGCTGTGAAAGCCTGGGGAAGGCAGCTGTGGGTTGAGTGGTGTGCCGGGAGGCTCGGATAAAGCAGGCTGGGGGTCTGCCCGCTCCCTGCTGCTGGTGCTCCTCGTGCTGCGGAGGCTCCTCGTGCTGCTGGGGCTTTGGCTGGTGTGTCCCAGGAGGTATGTCCCATAGGAACCCAAAGAGTTCCTTGGCTCTGTTAACTGCCCGCCCCTGTGGTGAGAGATGTTTCGAGAGATTTGCTTCTGCGTCCGGTGGCTTGTGTGGGGAGGAACTTTCATGAGCTGGAGCTTTGTGGCTTGGGCTGGGAAAGGTCCTTCTTGCCCTTGCAGCCCTCTGCGTAGGGAGTCTTGGGAAGGTGGGAGAAGTTGCGATTGTGTGAGGTCTGAAGTGGGGTGTAGGAAAGTGAGAGGGAGCCTTTGGATGTGCCCTTCTAGGCTGGACATGGAAAATGGTGTGTCAGGAGTTAGTACACTGCCTAACTAGCTCACAAACCGATGTTAGCGTTTCTGCACCCTCCCTCACCCCTACTTCAGTAGTATGGTTGTTGCTGCTCATCCCAAGCCCCTCACCCAGCTACTTCAAGAAGAGAGCTTGAAAATGAGGCAGGTCTTGTACTGGAAAATAGGGACTGCTGGGGCACAGGCTTCTCTCCACGAGCAGGCAGCAACTAACCTTCTGGTGAGGTAAATGGAAGCATATCCCCATGAGGTCAAGAACAAACTACCCTGGATGCTGGAGGAATTATTCTTTTGTGTTCTTCAAGTCCACTTTTATGAAATCAAGGGATCATCGTAGATATGCCAGAGCTGGCAGCACTGGAACGCAGGCTCAGAGCATGAGTTTGTTTTAGAAAACGGAATGGGGACAAATAAAGATTCACGTTCCTGGGCTGTGTGTGGGGAGAATGCAGGGCTGGGAGAGTGGCCAAGAAAGGACAGAAAGTTGAGTTCTATTTCCAACACCCCTTCTCACCACCTCTGTTTATTATGGTAATTTTTTTTTTTTTTTTAAATTTAAAGGAGTCTCATCTTCACCACACAGAAGACCAGAGAGCTGTCAGAGAAGCTTGTACCCATATTGGCCGAGCAGGTTAGTCGTATATGTGTGAGAGGAGAAGCGAGTTATTGAAGTTGGGGGTCAGCAGTGAGAAGATGTGGGAATCTGGACTACTTCAAACCAAAATTATTATGGTTCAGTATTTCAAAAGTGTGATACCATGCCAGTCAGGATCTGGGTGTCATGTTGTTAGTTCTTTCTCTACAAAACGTGCTCCTCAAGCTTCTCTGAGACCAGGGTGCACAAGTCCCTTTTGGGGTGAAAGTTTGCTTCCTTTCCATTTGAACAGAGAGCAAAAGGCTAATTCCATTTTACAGTCATCTTTGTACCAATATAGTTTGTATGTTGCATTTGACCTCCCGTAACAAGGTTAAACCACAAGGATCCCCTTGAGAAGTTGCTATTCATCTTTTATATGTGAAGATTTTCAAGTATAGAAAGGGGATAAACCTAATACGGTGTTTAATGGAAAAAAATTATGACACCAATAACACATCTGTGTCTGTAATTTCACAGGTTTTCCTTCTGTATATTTATATATGTATATATGTATAATTTAATATCAGCCTCAGGGTTGTGGTCTCACATGTCATCAGCTTACAGGAAACTGGATCCTTGGACTAAGTATCAGATGAGTTGCTAATGTTTGGAAAAAAAGCAAAAAACATGCTTTAGGTCTCTATTTTATGGCTGTTATTGAAGTAAGAATTTGTGATTGTAACCTGATGCTCGCCTCACCAACATGTTTTCATTATTGTCTGGATAATTGAAAGTCCAGGCAAATTTGGATGTTAGGAGATATTATACATGAAGGTCTTGGTGCTCAGCACAGCTGAATGTTGAGGTGGTTCAAATTAAGGATGAATATGTTTCACCATTTTATGCAGGCTTAAAGCTTGTTTTATCCCCCATCACCACCAGCCCAGACGCAGGCTGCTTAACGTGTACTGCGGCTGGTTCCAGGTCTGGTTATCCCGCACCCCCAGCCTGTCACGCGCAAGCTCTCGGACTCGAGAACCGAAGTACGACTTCAGACTTACTTTGCAGCAGTTCAGAGTGAACTACTCGCAATAATGCAATCACGTATTATTCTCTTATTTTGTCAGGACACGTGCAAAGGGAAGGGACCTTCCCTTGGGGGAGGGCGATGAGCAGGACCCTTCTGTTACATGGAAGTGTACCTGTAGAAAGAAGTTGCTGCATCTTCTCCAGCCTGTAAGAGGGAGTTTAAACATTKCTGTCCATATCTGACCAGTTCTTGYAGAATTTCTGCTTGGTTTTGTTTGTTTATGCGAAATGGGTGGTCCCGGTTCAGTTTGTGGGTTCCAGGACTAACAATCCCAGAACCTTGGTTTGTTGGCAGGAGTCRACATTTGTGGAAAGTCATCAGAGTTGGAAGGACAGATGACGGGGACCTAACCCAAAAGGTGGTCCTCTGTCAGTGAGGCATGATGACAGGGGCACCTCTCTGCCACAGTCCAGGCCTATTCCCCTTCGGTGGGTAAACACGATTTAAATCCACAGGATTTATGGATCTAGCAGTTTCCCCACTACGTTAACTCAAGAGCTGACATACGTAGAAAAAGGTAAATGAGGTTTGTAAGCTAATCCCTATTAACTGGGCATAACTGGAAAATTAAACCAAACAAAAACTTTGGGTGGCTTTGAAAAACACCATGGGACTTTTCTGCCAGATTTCTGAATCCTTTAATTAGATGCACGTGTCTCTGCTGACAAAAAAACCAGGACTTGATCATTCATTAATCTTCACACAGAAGGGGCAACTAGTTCAGTGCCCCGTCCAGCCGCAGAACAAGCAGACGCTGGACAATGTGAAAGCAGACCTGCTTAGTGCTAACCCACTCTTTGGGTAAAAAGCCTTTGAACAATTGGGAAAAGCTAACTCCGTATCTGAGTTCTGCAAGGAACTAATTACTTGCCTGGACTCTACCCACATACCAGCTTCTACCCCCATAAATCCACCGAACAGCAGGCATCCATGAAAGTCCTCCACACTTCTTTTCTGAATCAGGTTCTTTATGTATATCTCAACTTGCTTGTGGAAGATTCATGGCCCAAGCTGCCTTAAGTATTTTTGTTATGAATAGGAACCCTTAAACATTTCCTTCTCATTTAATTTATCATTTTTTTTCAGGCTTTCAACACTGGGTACAAGCTAGAAATAATGGGAGGCAGTTTGTCCCTGAGAAAAGTGCCTTAAAATAATAAAGTGTACACAGGGAAGGAGAGGAACAAGGGAAATAAATCGGCCATTTACAAGATGGGAAGATTTTTATGTTGTACGGCTGCTACATGGCATCCTGGTGTCTCTAAGTGTTGACTTGATTCCACGTTGACGTACGCTGTTAGGCACAAGGAGGGAAAACGGTGAAAAGAGCGGTGACAATCGCAGCGACTGCGTTCCGTGCTCGCTGCTGGCGTGAGGACGCGGGGGGGTGCGGGGGGGGCACTACTCGCTGCTGAAATGTCTCCGAAGGATGACCGTAGCCAGAGATACACGCAGCTCAGTAGTTCCACTTCTCCAAAGTTCTTGTTAATAATTAAGTACTGGTGATTTACTTACACTCACAGTGGTGGTGGTTTTTTTTTTTTTTTTTGCCATGTGGGCTGGGAAAGTTAAAGCTGTGTTTTGAATTAGGGGTTCAAACAAATCTGCTCAGCTCAAAAGGAAACAGAGTTGAAAACACTGACTTCCTCCCAGTCAGGTATCACAACAATAAACCTGTTGAGATTTCACTTGAAATGGATTGTGGATTTGCTAACACTTTTAGTAAATCACATTTTACAGCTTGGTATGTACTTTAAGTTCATAACAGAGCACAAAACCTAATACTAATAATATCTTTAGAGCTTAAAATAGAGCCGTGTTTGGAATAAATGCTTTGTTTACTGCATCTTGAACAGAATAAGAAATGGCAACATTTGAGAAAATGCAGATGAAGTATAAAATAGGCTGTTCCAAGCTATACATAAATCCTTTAGATTATACGGTGAGGAAGACCTGTATACTCATAATAAGGTCTATGAAACAAGTATGAAATGCAAGTCCTGACCAATTGCTTCATGTGCAGTTTGGCCTGCAAGTAAAATAACAGACTACTTTTCTCAGCTGCTGAAAGCACTATTTTCAGGGGCAATTTGGTTCTACGCCTTTTCAAAGGGAAATTTTATCCATCTTATTTTTTGCTATGCTCTGTATACATGTGACATATGGAGTTACAAATGTGCAAATCATCGCCGGAGCAAGAATGATCCTTACGATTAGCAAATGGTGTGTGCAATGTAAATTTTCAGGACTTTCTTGTGTAGTGAAATTTTGCTTTTTATAAAGTCAGTGACAAACCTCCAGTTGTCTTTGGGGCGAGCAGGTCCCATCATGATGGTGAGCTCGCCTTCCTACTTGGTGTCCGCAAGTCAGTTCCTCTGCTTCTTGGACGCTCCAGCATCTCTGCCAAGCTAAGTGTTGGAAATGAGGTGCCCAGAAGAAATGTGGTTGCCTTCCCAGAAGTCGAGGCTTATCACCTCCAGGGCTGCTCTGCTTTCACTGACTCAGAAGGAGAACATTTTTCACTGACTGTTCCAAACCAGCCAGGGAGGTTGAAGACAGCCTATATAGTTTCATCTAATCTGATGCTGGAACTCAGAAAGCATTGCGTCGGTTAGCTATGATTCAGAATGTTAACCGCTAAATCAGTTAGAGGAATTTATAATTCATTTCAGCTATTGGAGGATTTAGTACAATAAGATCATTATTGCCTTGAGATATCCTTCAGGTCGTTAATTTAAATTAGAAATGCCTTCAAACAGCGTATCATGCACAGCTCCTTCCATAGATTTTAGAGCTTAAATAAGCTCAAGAAATACTTCCTGCCAGATATTACTTTTGCGAATGTGAATCACTACTTCCCGGTAGGGTAATACCCACTTGTTTACAGTTGTCAAAGGTGGTGTTGCAGTGAGAGTCAGATGCATTCTTAATTGCGCTAATTATTATTGCTGTTTTTAAAGGACTAAATTCTCMCATAACTGAATCACTCTTTGACATTCTTTAGTCATTTTGCACTACAGAGGTGGAGTTTGTTGCTYGCATAACTGGATTCAGACTAACAATAACTGTGACCTTGTAAATGAGGTGGACACTTCCTAYGGAAGACAGCTCTTACCATAGCGGTACAAGACTGTGGTAGGGAGCAGTACTTGGTAGGGGAGCCTTCAACAGCRGTATGAGGTGGCAAGGTGCTAAGGTTGAAGGAAGGACTGGGACCAAACCAGATGTGATGGGCAGAACTGTGAATGAAGATTGCAAAATGCCTTAAATACCTGAGGCTGCAGAAGTGCAAATATAGGGTTGGTGTAAAGGCAGCCTCGAGAGCCAGCTGATTGGCTTGCACCGGGGATGGAAATATTAGTGTGAAGACTATTGGTAGAAATCATTTGCCAAAACGAATTGATATGGCACCCRCCACCTTGAAAGGCAGGCTACAATTCATGCTCTTTGAATGGAGAGGGCTTCTAAAATGGGAGGATTGTTTTCACTGCACTGTGGACTGAGGTCTTTCACTTGCAGCTGAAACCTCTCTCTCCTCTCTTCTCCGGTGCAACACAAGCAACTACCCTTTGGCATTCAGAAGGGCTCGTCCAGACCAGCTGGGTTTACCCACCTGCAGATCTRTACCTCCCAGCTTAACCCACTCTCGGGGAAGGCTCAGACCACTGGGTGCTTCTTTTCCAGTTTCTCTTCCCTTGTCGGGGGGCTGAGGGAGAGCGAAGTTCTCTCGCTGGGAACAGCAAGGGGCACCTTAGGGCATCTCAGCACTGAGAGCTAAGGGAAATGCTCCCGACGGCAGGAGAAAATGGAAACCCATGGAAGCCACAGCGRGGCTTTGCCGCGGGATGTCACCCAGGCTGGCTTGTCCGGGCCGGGAGCACCCTGCGTGCCTGCKTTCTGACGCTGGCAGCGTGCAGGGCTTTCTGCTGCAAAAAGGAAGGGAGAACAGGCCTGGATACTTACGCTTGTAATAAATGGAAGTTGTAGCTTGTTATTCAGCATCTCTGTAACCAAACTGTTCTAATTAAAAATGTGTTCTCTCAAGTGTTTTTTTTTCTCCCTGCAAGAATATAGCTGGGGTGCGGACACGAATGTGCAGAAGCGGAGCTCTGCGCCTTGGCCTTCGCAGCCAGCCTCTTTCGCGTTGCTCAATACCTGAGCAATCTGAGCTTAAAAACTTGTCCCAAAACTTAGTATAAACCTGTGCTGCAGGGATCAGCAGGAAAGACTCAGCAGTATTTAAATTAACAGTTCTGTTCCGTTGGCTACAAATTTCACTTTCTTGGTTGTTTCAGACAGCTGTTTCAGCCTTCGATTTTATTTTTTTCTCCCTCGTCTGAATTGCCCCGTTCAGAATTAGGATTACCTCACATCCACGGTTTCTGTTTCACCGGGATTYTTGAGCAAAGGACTGCATTGAGCTGTCAGTACTACAGGCATCTGGAGAAATCCAGCATTTGGGTCTGAGCATCCAACCTGATGATTGTAAAAGTATCTGYGGAAGTGTTTTCAGTGAGTGTTAGGTGATCACAGAACAACCGTGAGCTCGGGCGGCTCTGAAATCCTCTTAGGACTGGGGTAGGAACCCCTCGTTTCTGGGAAGCAATTGCTCCTGCGTTTGTGCCCTTGTTTTAATATTTGATAGTTTTGAGGCTTCCTGGACAAGCTACTGCTCGGCGGTGGAAGGAGGGCATTTGCTGTCTGGCCTGTGTGACACGGTCCCGCTTGTTTCTTAGAAAGCTGCGAGTCGACGTGGAGACCGACGGCTGGTTGTAGACCTGTCCGATTGTTTTTTCCTCTCTCTAACCACCTCTGCGCACCGGAGCTGCCCCAGTCCTCCYCGTTGTCTTCCCGTTTCTTGGCTAAATGGGGAAAGGAAAGCTCCTTGGCGGCTTGCCACGCTGAAACCCCCCACCCCTGATTTATTATCACCGAAACCAGCTGCAGATGTTGGCTGGGCCAGTGCTCTGCTGCCAATTAGGGAGTCTCATGCGGAGATTACTGTGCTGTTTGCCTGGCATTCCGAAAAGAACATGGCTGAAGGGAGTGAGGCCGTGCAATAAAAGTGAATTTTAAAAAGATGAAAAATAGGTTTCACCTAGGCAGGTAGCGGCTGGAGCAGCCTTTGGTGGTAGGGGGAGGTTGGGCCAGATTTCAGGGACTTCATATGAGTTGCCATTTCTTAGGTCCTTCACTGCGCTAGTGAACCCTAAAATTCCCCACTGAAACCCGCCCGGCCCGTGCGTGCCTGYGTAGTTTGGGGGCTTGAAATTTATCTCTGGTTCACTGAAAGTCTGTTTGAACTGCTCCTGTATTTAAAAGACACTTTCAGTAACGCTGGCCCGAGCTTTCAGGAGCTAACCAAGTCTCACCTCGCCCTGCCTGCTTGGGGGAGCCGTCGGGAGAGCTGCGCGTTTTGGTTCTAAAGCCATTTTGCTGGGCTACCGGCTGTATGTGGTAATGGAGAGAGAAAACAATTTTCAGGGAACTCGCCTATGAAAATGGCATTGCTTAAACTGTGGAACAGGGGAGAAGGGGAAGAGAGGCAATACTGAAAAAGTTCGTAAAGTACATACCAGTCTCAAGATAGATATTTTCTTCTGTTGTTAATGCATTGCTTAAATCAAACTGGTYGCAATTCCAGATCCTCTAATTGAAAATCAGTCTGATATAAAACATGATGCCTTTTAATCCCTTTATTCTACTTCTATTACATTTTTGGTCTATGATCTATTGTTGCAATTTCAACAATAATTTCACAATACTGCATTTCCAGTGCTAAACATTGCCACATGACCTATTGCATCAAAAAGCTGTTCTATGTATATGAACTTGATGAGTATTGCCAACTTATCTTTTCAACGCTGTGTGTAGCATTGCAATTGCAGTTTGACAAAGTTAAATACAGCTAAGAACCATGTGAATCAAATTGGGGAAAAAATTATCTGAGTGTAGAGTGAAAAGGATGTATAAAAAATTGTGGAAGAGTAAAGTCTGAGACAGTCTTATTCATCGGTATCATTAGCACCTGTAATGGTAGGTTGCTGCCTTGGATAAAAGCAATTGTGTCCCTTTCAGCCAAGCAAGAAACCTAAATAATTTGTTTTTCCTTAATGCAGTGTTTTTTAATCTTGTCTAAAACACTGCAATTCAGGAAAACAAAGTCTGAAAGGTATTCTGCTACTTACTTTCTCTCACAGACCTTCTTAACACAGGGTTAATACTTATGCTGTGTTCTGAGGCTTTCTAAAAATAAGTAAGTAATCCGGAAGAAATTAAACATGCCTTTTTCTAAACATTTACCCCTTATGTTGGATGTCCTTGTCCATCTTTTTATATGCTTGCTATCATTTTTGAAGTTAATAGGAAATAAATAGAAAAAATGTTAGAGTATTAGTTTATAACTCTTGTGTTTTCAGATCTTGATATTTTATTTTARAAGTGGCTCATACTGACCTACTGGGGTATCAAGTGTTGAGCGCTCCAAATGAAATGCAAAAGCTAATCTCAACACTTGACCAATTGGAATGAATTCCTTACATATACAAGCAAGATCAGAGCCCATTAGCAACCCATATTAGATTAAATGAGACTAAACATTACATAGTGTGATTTTACTTCTAGAAGTAGTTTATTATTGCTATAATGTAAAGCACTTCTTCACTGCAACGCGGTTCGAGTGTTTAGTCTCTCCCAGAGCGCTCCCTCGGTGCTGTGCACAGGATGCATGAAGGAGATCCCGCAGTTTCAGTGGCTTATCTGGGGAGCAATCTGATGCAACGGCCCCAGAAGAACAGAGGGATGAAATCTGATAACCAGGTTTTACTCAAACTTAATAGCAACATAAAAGGCTTTATTTTCTCTTTTAAGGTTTGAAATGCATTTCGCTATGAAAATGTGGTGTTACGTTACCATAATGCACAAAAGGATTTTGCAAGCAAAGCCTTCAATAAAGTTGCACAGCTACTGTATCCTACGGACAGTTGGGGTTGGTAAAGTGGGACATTTGGAAACGGCCAAAAACACACCTAAAGTTAAACCAGGAAAATAAGTTTGGATGCTGCTAAAGATTCCCTGCTAATGACACTTGACAGAGATAGCCAACCCTTTCCAGGCCAAACAGAAGTGTCCTCACCACTGATGGAACACTGCCTTCTTCCGTGTGTGGGATGAAGCCCTGGAAGAACGATTATTTGTTTTGTCTTCGCTTTGTTTATTTGTGAAACTGAAAATTGATTCCTTCCAGTAGGAACTGCTGCTTGCCCATGGGACAAATTCAGTCTGTTTGAAACGTCCTTGTTTTGCTGAGTGAAGGGTTGTGCTTGCGGCAGAATTGACAGAGCSCTGGGTGGCTTTTTGCATTTGCACTTTCTCTCAAGTGAGATGACATAAAAATTGTCCCTTGGATCTCATGAGGGAATTACGTGATGCTTGGCCAGGTTGAGTCTTACCCCGATTTCAGGAAGCCTTGAGGAAACATAACAAGAAGGATTAACACAAACTATTTCCTGTTCTTTTCTGTCCGTATTCTTGGGAGAAAAAWCCAAACCAAAACAAAAAACCCCACACACCACAAAAAAMCAACCACTCCTTTAGTCTCTCAAGATTTCTGCGATGTTGAACTTCCAGGGAACCAGTGGTAACTTACAGTCAGTGATGAAAGCTGAGCAAAGCAAATCCCACATTCTTCTGAGATTTTTTGCAGACAAAATGTGATGCTCTGGTGCTAGACAGAAATGTTGCTGAAACCAAATGCTTCATAAAGCTAAGTCAAATTTTCCTGAATTTTTGTTTCAGAAGAAAAATGTAAGCAAAAAGCTGTAGCAGAATAAAGCAGACCATGTTGATGCTATTATCAAGTGTCACTATGGATTTTCAGCGATTTCTTCTAAAATTTTTGTATTTTCTGTAGTACAGAATGAACATATACTGTTAGAAATTTGAAAGTGAAGCAATGTTTTGATGTAATAACGTATTTCAATYGATCCAGGCTTTAAATTACTCAACTGATTTTGGTATTTTGGAGTTTTGCTCTCAGCTAAAACCCCATGAATTTTAAAATCCCAGAATTCTTTATGAATTGGGACTCCCTCTTCTGCATGGACCTGATCTTCCCCTCCTGTAAGGTGGTGCAAAAGTCTTTCTCTTAGGGGGAATGTGTGGTTCTCACAAAACTACCGTAAGCTCATACCTGTAGGCTCCTTGTGGAAGACGGTCCTAGGCAGCAGCACGGTCTCCGCATGGAGTCGTGGCTCCGAGGGTCCCTGTGCTCTAGAGCAAAGGAAATAGCTCTAATATGCATATAAGTAGACACATACTGAGGGGCAATCAACCCCAAATCTYGAATATTTTTTTTAAGATGAGGGGAATTGTCCCATTTATCTTCCCATAGGCTGGGGAGTGATTTAAGCAGTTTAGTGMGTAGTTTAGACCAGGTTATCTGGATGCTAACGTGTGGTGGGGATGAATTCCCACGAAGTGGTTTGCATAGGGTCCAAAGGACATCATCTGCAAAGAAAGGAATGGTCTTGGATCTCCCAAATCCTAATAAAGTGCCTTAACCATAACATTATTATTTCTTTTGGTAATTTTGTGGTATATGGAAGCATTTTATTAGTATGTGGTTTTGGACAAAACATAAAATATTTGAGCAGACCAACAGCAGTTGCACTTGTAGTGTTTGGTAGAGCTGAAGACAATGTTTTGTTACTTAGGAAGCCTTCATGGGTGATTTTAACCTCTCCAGCTTTTAACAGAAAGTTACCTGCCACTTGAGCAGTACATTTGGCAGAAGGTTGCACTGTGCACGCACACRCCGGGTGTGCAGCTTAGAATCATAGAATCATAGAATCATTAAGGTTGGAAAAGACCTTTAAGATCATGGAGTCCAACCATCAACCCAGCACCCAYGCCCACTAAACCATGTCCYGAAGCGCCACATCCACACGTTTTTTGAACGCCTCCAGGGATGGTGACTCCACCAGCTTCCTGGTKTGAGRGGCAGGGTACCTGCTGGCTAGGACCTGGTCCTCCAGGAAYGGAAGGGCTCTGTCCCGGGGCGATGCTGCCTGTACACCGGCAGCAACGCGCACTGCTGCATCTGCAGGTTGCASGTTAGATGTGAACCAGTAAAAACAACCCTATAATATACAGAAACAGAGGCTGGGTAGTTAAKGGTGAGCATTTGTACAGCAATCTTTCATTTAGTAGTGTGCTGCATAGTGCAAATTCACTGTTTAATTACGCACTGTCAGAATTTACGTTCATATTTGCAAAGTTGGGATAATTCTCTTTGCGGTATTTGTGCTTCTCAGTCAAAACAGGTCTAACTTGCAGCATACAGATTCATAGCAGGATAAGATTGATGGGTGAAAGAAGTGCACCTACTGTAGGTGGTTAACCTAGGCATCATTCTGCTACTAACAATTAATTTTGGGTAGACATTGAGAGAGAATGCGAGTGGGAAAAATGCATTGTAAAACAACGTGGAGAAAAAATTCACCCTAATGAAGTGCTGGAGTGTAATCCCTTCTGAAAACAGACTTAGCAGAACTGTCACTAACAAAAGAGGAGCCAGGAGAAGTTGGTGGGCCAGGCGCGACTGGAACATCTCATCAATGCACTGGGTTTAATTGAGTTCTTTCAGTGCTTATACAGTTTTAATAACATTTGGAGACGYAGAAGTGAAGGCAGTGGCTTCTGTTTCTGATAGATTCCTTTGCACTGAGATTTAATGGATTAGCCAAAATGATGTGAAAAAATGGATCTCTGATTTATTACCTGCAATTTTTCGCTTACTGCAGCATTTTTTTCCTCAATCAGTGTTTTCCACCCTGTTAAAGTCTTGTGTGAATAAGTGCTATGTTGTGTTTCTGGATTTGCCCGGAGGGCTCATCAGACGACCCTTTGCCTACAGTCCCCACCAGGCCATTTAAACAGGAAGTTTAATTTTATAGTATTAAAAAAGAGAAAACGGTACTTAATTATCTGGCTGTGAAACAGCAGTACTCTTTCTTAATTTTAGTAGCTAATAAAATGCTGTTCCTGCAGTTAACTACTTCTGGTCCAAATGCACTACAATTTTGGCTATTTGAATAGAATATTTTATGAACTGTTATATATTGCACTACAGTTTTTAAACTCCACTATGACATATTTCTCTCAAGATTTATTAGCATTTTTTATTTAAAACAATATATTAAAGAGAGGAGAAAGAGTAATCTTAGCTAAAATTCAAATATTAGAAAAACACAACATAGACCAAATCTTTTCATTTAACTTCCCCCCCTCCCCTTCTCCTCTCCCACTGTTGCTATAAAAAAGTTTTTTGGAACAACAACCCACACCTGCATCATTAATTCAATATGTCTTCCAACATGACTCAAATCATAGTATCAGTTTCAGGGGCCATTTGCTACTTAAATGACTTTATGAAAACAGAACAATGAACTACCCCTGTGCAGTCCGTACTTTAACTCTGGGTAAAATAAACTTCAGGATCTTTTATATCCCAGTACACGTACTTCTTTACTAACCGCTGCCTTTCTGCTCCCTACCCCCTGAGCAAAGTCCCTCATTAAGTGTGATGTCTGTTGTGCTGCCACTGTCTTTGTAAACTCGTTAATGCCTGGAGCGGGGGTCGCACGTCTGCCTTGAGACAGCAGCCCGTCTGGAGGTTTTCTAAACTGGAAATTATTTGGGGAAAAGGCCTTTTGCCACAGTCGGCGCTGCTGGGGGCTTCCAGTCTACTGGAAGCCCGGGGACGGGCGGTACGCTGGGGCGAACCAAGTCGGGGTTTCGTACCGAAATGCTGCGGAGCGCCCGCGGGCGAGGGACAGCACCCTCGGCCCGGGGTTCATCCGGAGGAGGTCACATCTGTGCGGTGGCAATGAAAGCCATGTTCCTGCACGGAGCTTGCTGCCYCTCGGTGAGGAAAAGGTTGTCCCTTCTCAGTTAGGGTCACGTAGTGACCTGGGGCTTGAGCCGGGAGAGCATCAGAGCGCAGGGAATCCAACGGGGTTAATGATGTGCTGGAAACAACACGCGTGTTCTGGACACGGGCCTCGGCGCGAGCCAGGCTCYGAGGAAAGAGGCCCCCTGCTCACATTGATAAGGCTGTGATCCCCCCCCACCCCAGTCCAAGGTGCCGAYGAAGGAGTGATGCATGTGAAAGGAAGGTTCAATAGCTGCGTTGGTTCCATCGTTGCGATGGCCTGTGTTTTCCTCTGCATGGCTGAGGAGGACCACCGGAAAGTTGTTTGCTGCTTAGGTCTTGGATGAGAGAGGCCCCTTTGAAAGCTGGTGCTGGTAATCTCCAGTAATAAACTGCTGTTTCTCTGGTGCTCTGCTGTGGAGCGTAGTCCAGTTGTAGCAGCTGATTCTAATGGAAATAGCTCTTGTTTCAAGGTTGCAGCTTCTTCATGCAGGGTGGTATGTCAGCAGGTAGAGGAGTCACCAGAAGTCAGTTGTGCCAACTTTTGTGGGCACCCTGAACTTGCTTCGCCAAGGCTGGCCTGACTCTGGCAGATGCTCCTCAAAAACAGGATTTGAAAGGGCAAAACAGGAATAATCTCTTGATGTTCTGGAAATACACAGCCTATGAGGAAGACTCTCTGTAATTTAAAATCGTTAAACCTAACTTTTCCTTGATTTAAGTTTATTCACACCCATGTATTATACCTCAAAGATGAACTTGTCCAAATACCACTTAGCCTGTAACTGCACTCTGATCTGGGTATTTAATTCAGCTYTAAATATTTGCTGCTCATAATGAAAGTGCTGTGGTTGTGGGAGTGACTCTTAAAAAACACATGTAAACAGCAGCTTAGCGGATGCGCTGCTCTTTGTCTAACCAAACATTTCTAATATCAGTTTTTAATGAGCCTAATCGTTCYAAGGGCTCCCACATGGCCTGTGCTGGTCCTTCTCCTGAGACTTTTCCAAACTTATTTATGTAGTTCTCRGGTGCCTTCTGAGACACCGACACGCTAAAGTTCTCAAAGGTCCCACTACCATACTGGGGCCATTCATCTTTCTGGCTAACACTTACTGCARTCCGATTTCAGTGGTGCCTCAGCATGTGAAAACCCTGCAGGCACTGACTCCTATCACAAGCTGTGGAATAGAGGAGTGCTGGTAGCTCCACTTTACCAACTGCAGCTGAGGTCTGAATCCCTCAGAAGTATTTAGCTCGGTAGCGACCATAGTGGTGAAAGCAAATGGGTGAGAAATCTGCCGCACATTCGCAGTCAGATGCTTAAATGCACGTGGCAAACTCAGAGTGAGGAATTTGCCAAATGATGCTCAGGAAGGCTGTGGTGTGGGAACAGAGTAGGACTGTGGTCTTCAGAGATGCAGGTTTATGCTTGTCATGACTTCCTGGCGAGTCCTTCGTTACGTCCTTATTCGAGGCCAGTTTGTCTCCTCTTAGTGGACAAAGAATGGCATATTCAGCCTGCAACAGCCACATGGTCACTACCATCCTTTCAGGAGATTGTGACTTTCCAGTAAGATATTCTAGATTCAGGTCTTTAGCTTTTCCCGTGCCGGGACCACATCGTTTGTTCCCCTTATCACCTCCAACCAGGTACAGTCTCATTCACTTCAGCAAGGTCCTTCTGGAGTAGTACAGGGGTAAATGAGAGTCCCTGGGTGTCCTGTCTGGTGGAGAAGAAATTCAGAATAGATGGCACAGCCCACACAATTCCTTATGAGTCAGGTCGCTTACGAAGGAAATTATCATTTGTTTGCATAAGGGATAATACCCTAGTGAGCATCTGCTTAATCTTAGCTGTCACTTAGCAATAGAGGATATGCAATTCATGCTGCCTCCCACTATATATAGCAGCAACCAGTTAAAAAGGAAACTATTGTCATCAATTACATGAGTCAATGCTTTAGAGAAAGCATCCTTCACAACTGTGTTTCCATAATTTAGTTGTGTGTAGTTAGTTAATTTGCAGGTTTTAAGAGACTCAGACAACTATCAATATTAGCCTTGCAAGCACATTGTATACCAGCAAAAATAAATGAGGTTATCATGAATATACAGTGGAGTCTGTTAGAAAACACGCTGTACTGGAGTTCCCTTCCTCACACGTGCTCTTTCATGTGTACGCATAGAGGAAACGCATCTAACCGTCTTCAGTACTGCAAAAGCCTTTATTTTTGTTAGTGGTGCAGCTTCCACGCTGCTCGTCACATATCCCAAATCGGCTATGAATTGCTTAGGGGGGGAAAAAAGCTGCCTATTCAGTTGCAAAAAGCTGCTGCTTATTATATCCATTCTGGTTTAGTCACCCCTAATATAGACATATCTAAAAATCTTCCCAGATCTATTTTGAGGACTGTCTGAACACAAAAATATTTCTTTGATGACAAAAAGTGTCTTGTTGGTATATTTAAGAGTCTGTGTCTTGTTGGTATATTTAAGAGTCTTCAAAGGCTAAATTGGGATTGGATGGGATCCAAGTTTCTGAAGAGCAAAGGCATTGGGGAAGACAGTTTTATACAATCTGTAGCAGGGARCACGACAAGGAAGTTTGTCAGCTTTAAATAAAACAACAAAACAAAACAAATTCTGGTGGAAACCGGGAAAACTCTACTGAAGATGGTAAAGTAATTGAAATCAGAGTAATGGGATTCAAAAATGGGCTTAACATCTGAAACATAGRAAGGTCCTAAAAGTGGTTTACATTTAACAGCAGAGTTGTTTGTCATCTGTGTTACAGTCGCCTTGAATTCCAGGTCTAGAATTCAGAGTTGAGAGGAAATGTGTTAATCAAGAAAGGCTCCAAAAGATGTCTCTGTGGGACAAGGTAACAGCAGATAACTGTCTGCAGAAAATCATGTGCAGCCCTAAATTGGCAGCTCTAGATTAATCAATGAATGAAACAAAGCCAGAGACTCTAACAAAAGAAATCACTCCTTGAGTGCTCCAAGAGTCGCTTGGCCAAGGGCGTTGAGAGGAGCTGATAGATCGAAGGGAATTGAAGCAGAGATCACGGCCTTGTCAGATGGCATATGGGGATCATTACCGACCCTCTGTAAAGTGGTCTTCTCTCTGCGAGCACACAGGAAACCCAGAAAAAAGTTTGAAGTTGTACAGCAAGCATTAGCTGGCTTTTTGATCCAAACTATAGRATGGCAAACTGGCTTGTTCACAGGCGAATGGAAGTCTTTAAGGGCTGGGGTAACATTAATCGATTTCAGAGGAGCGGAGTAAAGAGCATGATGTTAATTGGTAATGGCTGGACTTCATTAATTTTAGACAAAATGCCTGAGACGCCATGTAAATTGTTAGTATTAACTGTTGCAGCRGTGGTTGCTTAACTCAAGGGCATAGGATAAGGAAGTCTGGCTAAGGCGCAACCTGATATTAGATGCTAGACGATAAAAATCATGCACATCCTGCATGGGGCAGGGGGGCTGTTCTTGGTTCTTCCAGCTGGGCTGGGCTGTGTGAAGACCTTAGACACATCTTAGCACCTCTGGGGGTGGGGGGGAAATTCCTATCTATCATCTGAATAATATTGGAAAGAAAGGTATTCAATAGGCATGCAACTAGAACGGAAGGTACACAAMATCAGCTATACGTAAGTAGGTAAAGAGCCCCCTGTATGACTGTACTGGAAAAGAAAGCACAAAATCCAAAAGCTGCTCAAGTATTCCTGAACACCAAAAYTGACTGAAATTTCAACAAAAAAAATTTCACTTACACTTCTGAAATCAGACCTTGACTTTCTGAACAAGTTCTGGTAAGATGTGGTAGAGATGATTCTTGCTGAGAAATCAAAAACTTTCTGGTTACCAAAAATTTTTTTACTCATAACTGCTTAGAATGAACATAGTTTCTATATTTGAAGGCCTGGGGTGAAAGAATTAAACTCAGCTCTGTAGTTCCAGCCTTGGCTCTCCCTGTCTTGTATCTCCTGTCCTCCTTGCTTCTCCTTTCCTAGACCTAAAGCTGTGCCACCGGTCGGGTGAAAGGCAAGAAAACGTCACTTYTCTGCTTGTTCCCTTAAACATTCTCAAATCCTCCCATCAGTTTTAAAGAAAAGGCCCTGAAGAACTCGTCATGTGTCATTTTAGTCTGTGTAACAGCGGTATTACAATAACTTAAGGCCTGCGGTGGATCCATGGTCTATGAAAAATCTTTCCATCAGTGTGGATGCGATGCTGAGACTRTGCATCGGTTCCTCCAGAAGGAATGATGTACGCAGGAAGCGTTAGGAGAGTTCAGGACATGCATTTGGCAAAATATTAAACTATACAATCCTAATGAGCCTTTCGGTGTTAGTACCTGTGACTGTATGAGAAAGCGGTCTCAAACCCTCCCAGATTTACTTTGTCTCCCTGCCACAGAAAGCAGCACACCTTTTAAGAGCAAGAGGCCTCTGTGTAAGGAAGAGCTTAACTCCAGTGACTCCTTTGCTTTTTGACTCCTTGTAATTTTTATATTAAGATAATGCACCATTAAGTAATGCACTGGCCAATCGCATGCTGATTGCTCGCGGTTATTTCAGACATCTATCAGTGCTAAGCAGCCACTAGTATTTACCCACCTGAACCTTATCACTATGTGCACTTAGTAACCCGGATTCATTTGCCATTATGTAGATTTCTTTTCTTTTTTTGGTTGACACACTCATTCTTTAAAGACAACAACCCAAATAAGCCTATTACAGCTGTGAGCTTGTCAGTGATCCCTGCTAAGCAGGCTGAAATCAGAATGTTTGCTCTTCGAATTTGCTCAATTGGTCCTTTTCCATTATTCAACCTGGATTGCTTCTGTTCACCACCCTTGTCCGCTGCATTAACTGTCTATTACCTTGTTTACCRTGGTCGTGTTAAACGCCAGCTTATGAATGTCAATTTGTTCTCCAATTAGCTATGCCTTATTGACTTGCCCTTAGACTTTCAAACATAAGCTTTCTGAAGTGCCTATCACTATAAAACTGATTTGTTTAATTTTTTAAAGCGGTATAACTTTAATGTCCTTTTATTTTACTGTTATCTCGGTTACCCATATTTAAAGTCTGTTTATGGAGTGGGGTTTATTCTAATAGCTTCATATCCGTGTTAATATTTTGTGACAGTTTATGTRCTTAGCTTGTACAGAGGATGCATTAATTCTCTTCCCCTGGATGTGGCATACTAGCAGGAACCTACCTGTTAAAGATACAAAGATTTCCCACAGGTCTGAAAGGTAAATGCGGATATGTTTTGTGGAAGAAAAGCTAAGAAATCCATTTACTTGMGCAGCTCTCGGATATTTCCTCTGCCATGCATAGGAACGGAGGCAACTGGTGGTGGGCCTGGGAATGCTTCAGGGGAAGAGGGCACCGAAAGGACGAGCCTTTGGCTCTGCAGAGCAGGGGAACACACACAGTCCTGTGCCTCCGCAGCCGCACGCAAGCAGTGTCACGCAGGACTGACTCCTTCCCCTGGGAGGTTCTGAATTAAGAAAAGAGAAATTGCATCACGAAGCAAACATGCTCCTTCCTCTGTCCGACCAGGTGCAGCCTGGATCCCGTAAGATGCAGAATATGCTGTGGAGTTGTGTAGAGTTAAAAGTCCCCAGCATCTCGGGACACGGTCGTGATCTGGCACATCTCGGGCATAACCTTGGTCTGCGTGCCGCTGTCCTGGGCCCTCCACCGTGCCCAGAGGTGGGGTGTATTAGCTCAGGAACAAGCTGAACTCAGCATGGGGCTCTTGGACGGGTTCGCATCCAGCCGGCTGGAAGCAGAGGCAGAATGAGCTCGTGTCCACCCGCCGGGTACCMCGTCAGCGCTCCCGGCTCCGTGGTGGCTGGCTGGCCGCGGCAAGGGACACCTTTTCTTTTGTAGCTCCATCTGTGGCAAGGTGTTTTACTAACCTGAGACCCTAAATTGTATCCCTTGCTTAGCCTTTTGGACTGGCTGTAAATGACCTCCTGTGTGGGCCACCAGCAAACACTGAACTGAATGATTTCATTGTCACAAAATGACAACTGTCCCTGAGCTGTAGGAGATATTTTCTTCTATAGGAATCGGCAGTACGGTGGTTTTTCTCCTCTGTGTGCATTGGTAACTGGAGGGGCRTCCGGAGTGGGGAGAGCACGGCACACGCGTGCCAGCGCGGCTGCAGCAGCCGCATGGAATGCGGCAAGCAGGCTCTGGGCAGCCCGAGCGGAGGGGTTAAACCTGGCAACCTGGGCCCCGACTTTTCTCAGGTTTCTCAAAACTGTCTGCTTTGGACATCTCTGGCAATTATCTCGGTGCTGAATGTACCTAGAAGTAGTGCTTGGTTTGGACYCGCTGTTTGAGTGTTTACTGGGAATTATCTGTCATGAGACAGAGACAATAACACACTGGCACAAATGGTTTATTTTTCTTTCTCCACTCTTAACTAAGCATCCTTTTCTGCCTTAGCTCTCCTACTTCCACCTAGGAAAGGTTCCCTTTGATTTAGAAAATATCTCCAGAAGAGATGACACCGGTAACGTTTTATACTGAGCTCTTGTGGCAGGCCAAAGATTGTTTAATTGTCAATTTTAAAGGCTGTTGACTGGAAATTCAGAAGCATTAAAAAAAAAAAGCCATGAGGTTTTTGCTCAGAGCTCTTGGGAGGGGGAGGAAATTCAGTTTCTCCATCTGTTTTAGACTTAGTTCATGACACCCTAAAGAAACGAGGCCCTGGTTATCTTAGGTACCCACCTCTATGCTGGTGTGATACCACAGATGTTCAAGCTGTTTGAATGACTTCATCGACCTTCTCTGTGCCCTCAGCAGCATCAAACAGTGCCTGGGGAAGCACCGAGTTTGAGGGATTCACAACTGTGAAACTGCCTCTTGCAATGTTTGGGCTGTTATTTGTGACCCCCGTGGTGTTAGATGCAGTGAGCTGCATTTAGCCGTCAGATTTTAATTGCCGTCAACTGCTGAGAGTCAAGCATGATGAAATATATAAGCTGAATTAGACTTCTAATTTTTCTAGTCTTTCATTTCCTCCTCTCTACAGCAGCTTGTCTTCACGTTTTGCCAACTATTTTCCTTATAATGCATCTCTCCAAAAAAACCCGTACAGTTTGGTTCATTGGTCCCCCCTAGCACCCCAAATATCGCTTTCACTTGTTGGTATGTGCATTCCAGGTCCGTTCTGATTGACTGTATCAGTGCTACTATTGAGAAAAGAAGCACAAATTCAGGTTCAATTCAAGTCAATCAGTCCAAGATTTCCCCTCTCATGGAAACCGAATCCACTCTCTGAAAATAACACATCTCTGAMAGTCATCCTTAGAGCTTTTCTTTTGTTTTCTTTCTTAAGCAAACCACCCAAAAAGTTACTTAGACTTTCTGAAGAAATATCTCTGGGACAAAAGCAGAGAGAACTCTTAGGAAGGAAGCAAAGCAATGTGAGGGTTTTTTGCTGCTTGTTTATGAGTAGAACTGTATAAGACAAGTGKTTTTTGGCATCAGAGCAGTGTCAATAAATGGCTTTTGCAGTTATCTAAATGCTTTAGCTGTGCTTGGGCGTTTAATCTCTTGTAAAAGCTGTTTATTGCCTTCTGTACTGCTCTGCAAGGCACATTATCCCTTAAGTATATGAATGACACAATTAGGCCTCTTAGAGACTTACCAAAATACTTTTGATTAAAGGTCAAGCATAAAAATTCAGATGCTACTCTCCTTAATTAAGAAAACCGRCCCTCCTGCATAAAGATCAGTATCAGTGCTGAAGGGAAATCATAGTGATGGGAAGAATCAAATGGATGCAGTTCTATGGTGAGAATAAATGCTTTGTGACCATGTTTGGTTTCTAGGTAACAAATTGAAATCACGAAAGGTGTTCATAGAAGTCCATTTGACTATTAGTGATCTTCTCAAAACAGATTGTTAACTTCAATATGCTGTAAAATGTAAGTGGCATTTATAGGTGGCATCACAAATAACAGGCAATCAAACCTCATTAACACTGTAGTTTATAATTGCAGATTACTGTAATTTGTAAGGTATTCAGGATTTTGCAAGGGTGTTATTTCTACCGTTGGGAGCTAATGAGAGTGGTAGAAATTTACTGTAAGTTTAGTCTTGTATTCTTATTTAGAAAACAATTGACACTAAATAAAGACTTCAGCCTTTGGTTTGTAATCAGAAAAAAACTCAAGTATTACACTGAATTTTGTCGGGGGGGGGGACCCAGACCTTTCAAGTAAACGATGCTCACCTMTCCTCACCTGCTTTTAATCCCTCCTTTTCCAAGGAAAGAAATGGAAAGTAATGCACAGAGGAGGACAGCAGTTCATYTCTGTCCTTTGGACAACTTTCTGATCATCTCTAGCAATTTAATGAAAGGAACTCATTTTGGCTTGTTCCTTTATTTTCCATTTTTTAATTGTAGACAGCAAGACAGATCCTTTCTTATAACCATTCTTTGTGATGTCAACAAACTTGGGCAGTTCGGATGGCTATATCTCAGAAGTATTCCACTTCTGGGTATACATCCAAGCTCTAAAGTGTTTGAGGCTAGCCCTGCATTCATTCGCTTTCAAGTAGCATTTGATTGGTACAATAAAATGCATGACACATGTCCTCACTATAAATTAGCAAGGCGTCCTAACCTTCCACAAAGGTCAGAGCTGAGTTACTCCAAGTTTTAAGGGTGTTTGTAATTAGGGACTTGAATTTGCTTTGTGTGATCTTTAAGGGAAGTGTGAATTTAGGTCTTCTGAACTGTTAAATAATTGGGGTGTACGCACTTATGCCTTGCTGCTGATGGAAAACCTTTCCTCCAAATGGAAAAACAGCTTAGGTTTTTGTCCATGGTTCCATTCTTTAGCACCAAGGGTTGCTTTAATTTAGTCTGGTTATAATTGCTGAGGTAGATTAAACTTGTAATCACATTGACCCAATTATGATACAGAACACACTGTTTCCCTACCCTGACATTTAGAGTATGTTAATAGACTTCATAGCTCCCTTCATCCCAGAACCAGTTATGTCACAGTTATTAATGCAATTTGATCTGCAGGGCTGCCTTTGCCTATTTTTTTTGGTAAGCCTCTCTGTTCCCTCATCCCTGAGAATGCCTGACTGACGAATTTAATTCCTCCACAAACCTTCTCCTAAAGTTAAAAATAAAAGTCATTTTTCAAAACAATGCTGACTGTCTGCTGAGCTCCCAGGTCAAATCAAAGGGGAGCASTCATGGTGTGCAGATTGAAGGGACCTCTTCAAAGGAAGCCTGCTCTTCAGCAGAATAGCCGAGGGAAAATATACTCTAGCAGTGGAGAAATACCAGAAGATTCTGACAATCATCCACATATTCAGGGCACATGCCAACTATTTCAAAGATAAAGACAGGTTATAAGAATCAGATTGATTTGCAGGATTGCTGGGTTCTGGCATTGTCAGAACCGCTGCAAGCACAAATGTACTCAGCTGGTTTGAGACTTGGAAGTCGCTGGAGGACAGCACAGGGACTACCTGAGCATCCTGCCAGGCTTCCAAAACAGAAGAGATTCAGGCTTCAGTATCTGTCACCAATAGTAGCTGCAGCAAGAGTGAGCAATCCTCCTAAAAAAAAAAAAAAAAAAAACCAAACCAGTATCATCTGTGTACTTTTATCTAGCATGCCTGAGGATAACCTGCAACTGCTTGGAATTTTTTCTGTGCAGCAATGACATTAAAAGATGTACAAGTTTTATTTTTTGACTGCGTTCGTGGTTCACAGGCAGAAATAAAAATGTAAACCCTCCAATTTAAGTCCTTCAGCCAAAAATACGACAATTTGCAAAGCAAAAAATAGCAGTCACTGATATTCTTGACAGATTTAGTTTTGCTAATTTTAGGAGATATCCCTAAAGGTGAGCTTGGAAAGATGTCATATCTGACTCTTATCTTTGAATCCCATATACTTATGTTTATTAAAATCAATATAATCCATTAGCCTACATTGTTTCCATTTTTAATAATCTATTGATATATTGCCTGGGCTTTTACGGGACTAAACAAATTTCCTCTTTATGTGCCCTGTAATAGCCGGAGGTCAGGCTGGTTGAGAGCAGTTGCTGTATATAAATGTTTATTTACTGCCTGACTACTGATTGAGAACATATCTGGTCCACAGGCTTCAGATGGCTTTTAAACTAGAGATTTATGGCTTACTTCCTGTTTTCCAGACATAGTACACCATTTTTAAAGTAATGAATGCAAGGTATTGTGAAAATAATAGCCAGGGATTGCCCCAAACTCCACATTTGAGAACATGGGCTATCGGGACCTCCATTATTTCATCATTCATTTGTTTTCTATTGGAGTGGTTTTACGTACCTTAACCGCTCTTCTGTTTCATTTTCCCTCGTGCCAGTATGTCTCTTTAGTCTGGAGCGGCCCTCCTAGAGCAGCTGAAGTGCCCACCTCAGCCACTCCGTGGCCAAGTCAAAGCAAGTTGGAAATCTGTCACGAAGAACGTGACCGACTTTTGCCTAGCAGCCATCCCTTTCTAGCACCTTYTCTTCCATTAGCCCCCAGTTCAACAAAGCATTTACACTTAGGCTTGGCTTTAAGCATGAGTCCAGGTCCCTTCTTTGTGTGGTTTCTTGCCTTTTTGCTTCCAGCTGACAGCGTCTTACAGAATGTGCTTATTTTTAAGTCCCTAAAAGTAACTRTCAAAATAGACTTGTTTGGCTCTGTTTATGTATTTTTTGGAAGCCACGTTACATGACACATCAACTAACCAGGCTTGTTTGAGTCCTGTATCCCACGTGGGATATGCCTCTGCTTCATCTGTTAAATGTTAAACATGCTCTAGTCTTTACCCCTGCCACTTCAAGCTGTGTCCGAAGTAATGAGTGCCAAGTTCCTCTTAGGCTTTTGTTCTCCAAAAGTGTGAACATTCATCCACCCACCCAGCAAAATGCAAATAGCTCCTTTGTCCCTACTGTTACAAGACAAGGAAATCACTTTTTTCATTATATTATTGTGATAAAAGCCCTTACTAATATAGTATCTTAAATTGATGACAGCAAACAAATAGCTGATGTTGTTACACAGCTGTGACAATAGGATGTTTGTARTCAGAAGTTTGCGTAAGTTCTTGGTCTCAGACCGGTATCTGCTGCACAGCCACAGTCAGAGAATTTCAATTACAAATCATAATTTCATATGAGAAAATTGGCCATCATTTAGGACATTCTTGCCTCACAGGGATTCTTCCATGTGTAAATCCTGATAGTCTAAATTTCTTGGCAGCAAATTGGATGCAAGTACAAGAGCAATTGACTGTAATTGTCCCCTGGGGATGGGATCATTTATTTATTTGTTTTTACAATTTTCATTCACCCAGTGAATATCGCTTCCCTCTGGACATAATGTGGTTTAGAATCATCATTGTTATAAAGATGTTTTACATCCTTATGGAAATCTGTTAAGAGTCAAACTATAGCTTGCAGGAGGCAGCAATTTAAATAGGCAAACTAGCAGTAGGTCTACYGCTGAGAGGGCTGATGGCCATAACATGCTCTGCCTCCTGTACTGAGCCAGGTTTGGCACTATTGACATCAGTGGGGGAATTTTTCTACTGATTTCAGTATGTGTGCGTGCTGGGGGGGGTTATATTTACTATTGTGAATACCTTTTTTCCCAGTCTGTGCCTTGCTTGGTGATTTAGATGGCAACCTTGAGGGGCAAGGGCCAGCGGCACGCTGACTGGACAGGCACGGGGTAAGCCAGCTCCCGTTTGGACGTCTTATAGTCAYGTTAGACAGATCTCTGGAGGCTTTTTAAGCAAATTCTGTCATGATGTTATCGTGACGGTGCAACCTCTGAACAAGGCTGTTCTGCATCCCTCCAGGTCAGAGGGCAAAGGCGCTCCGAGTCRCTTTCTTTGGTCCGGAGTAATTGCAGCCTGCAGGAAAATCACCAAAGTAAAGATGACTTGTAATACCGAACCAGCTCCATTGCATTTTGTTTTCCTGAGGTAAGACGTTGCACSGTGTGTTGCTTCAGATAAGAATAAAGCGGTGGGCCTCCCACGTGGTGGACTGTCGTGCTCAGGAGCAATTCTTTTTACGTATCTCCACGAGCTTCCTTGGTCACGTACGTGTGGTTCCCAGTGCTGATCTCTGGCCCCTAGATGATGCTGTTCATCTGTCAGGGAAAGTTCTCACATTGCAGAGATCTAAGYGTGCCTTTGACAACAACTGAAGTATTTTGGCGATGCTGCAACGTGACAGGAGCTGGAACAAATGTGCCAGCTACCCTGTTTTTCTTGTAAGGAAATGAGAGTGAAGAGAGGCGGCTGCAAAAGCGTCATGTTAGAGTAGCCCTGACACACAAACGTAGGCCCATTATGTGAGTTTTATGTGCATTTTTAACCTGTTATTCCATTAAAATGAATCCTAATCAAAGCAACACACAGCGCAGTGTGGACTGTATCCTGCCTGGGGGACACAGAGCTCCTTCATGGAGAATATGCTCGTTAAAATGTGTAACGACAAACATAACTCCCCAATATTTAGTATGCTCATTAAGTGTCCAATATTGGCATTTTCTATAACAAAAATATGGCATTCTTTATTAATGTATTCAACACCAGCAAAAAAGTGGCAGGGAGGGGGGCTAGGTGACCCGCTGCCCTTCTYGCACTGCGAGCAAAAGTTCCAGGAGCGCTCCCAGCGTGTCTCTGCATAGAAGCACCACAACTGTCAGGGCAAGGATCTTTATTTTCTTTGGACTGTGAAGCATGGATCCCGAGACGTGTGCGTACTCACAAGACAGAGGTAGTGAGGGAAAAGTCAGAAAGCATCAAGGGCTTGATTCAACACCCATTAGACTCAAGTGGAGAGCGATAGATTTTAAAGGGAACCTACAGATGCAATAGCTACTTAACAGGATTTTCAAAAGCACTTGGGTGTCTAATTCCCATTGATTTCACATGAGGGAATTGGCCTTCACTTATAGGACATGATTTACAAACAGAGGTTCTTCCATGTGTAGATCCCACTGATCTGTAAATTGCTTGGCAGCAAATTGAATGTGAATATGAGCACAATTGGCTGTGATTGTCCCCACGGCACAGGATAATTTCTTTGTTTTTGCAACACCCATAACATCCAATAAACACAGTTTTCCTGAAGGGATGATAAAGGGGTCCCAAGGAGACCTAGGTTCCTGGCTGCTTTTGAAAATCCTTGCATTTATTTTTAAATRAATAGCTTTAAAAWTTTAGGAATCTCCCCATTACCTTCTGGAGCAATACTCAAAAAATTTAGAGGCTTGCCTCAACTTCTCAATCCCTAAGAGGAGCTGGTAGTGACGTAGAGGAAGATTCGGTTTCAGAGAAGTCTCTCCTCTGAGGTGTAGAAAACAGAGGATTTGTCTAATAACTTCCAGATGCTATCTGCTACTAAAAAACCCAACACTTAAGYTTGTAAATAAGTAAAATACCTATTYTTCATCAACTTTCAAATTTTTAGTTAAAAATGAATTCTTTGCAAAAGACGAGTGATTGTGTTTCGGSGAATGTCCTCACTGCGATTAAACCGATGCTTTGTATTACATACGCATGCACAGCAGTTGCAGATTCCAGCTTATCTGCAGCCCCCAAAAGCAGGACRGAAAATTTTCTGTGCTGATGCGTGTTTTGCATATTTACCTTTAGCCTCCGCTTTATTTTGAAGCGATCAATAGCTTGAGTTTGTGGGATAAGAGCGGGGATGCGATCATAACTTCTCGAGTATCTGCCAGAGGTCCTTTAGAGAAGGCGCAGAGCAGCGTACGCGGGGGACAGCGCGGTGAATAATCGGCCACGCGTCTTCACCTGCACTCAGCCCTGGCCCGTTCGGTCCTCCCCAAGTTGCTTAGGTGGCCAGAAGCTTAGAGCTTCCAGTGTTTCTCTGAAATGCTGTATTAACTGAAAATAACCCACCTTCATGGTTATTTCACTTTTTGTGAAAATGTCSCTTTTAAAGTTTTTTATGGGGTAAGCTGCCTGCCAAGGGCAGCTTTGTGTCRTCCTGGCAGCTGGGAATTCACCAGCCCAACACCTAGCAAACACAACTATTTCCTAAATTCTCCGGTTTGCACTCCAGCAGCCTGGATACCTTCGTAGGGGAAAGCGAGAGAGATGTCCGCTCTGGCAGCAAAGCTGCTCTCGCCCCTCGCTGCCAGCTAGAACGYGGGCTCTTCCCCAAAGTAACAAATGCTGCAAGTGCAAGAGCTAGCCATGAATCTGGAGAGTGCCAAGCTCTCTCACCTAGGCTAATCTGATCAGAAAATTAAAACCATTACATCACAGAATAATTAACAGCTTAGTAACYGGGGCAAAGCAGGTAAGACCTTGACTATTCACCCTGGATATGCACGCAAAAAAAGCAAACCCAAAATAACCTTTTCTTCTKGGTCCCAAATACAAGTGATCCGATGATTTGCAGGGAAGCGTTGTGATGAAATAGGATGCGCCAGTGAATTGAAAGTCCTGAAGGAGATGTAGTAATTGTGGTTTAAAAGAAATGGGGTAACTGGCCCAGAGATCGAAGAAAGCTGAGAACAAAAGCAAATGAGCTAACTTGTTATGGGCTTTAGGAAGCTAAAGATGGGCTGGAGTGGAATAGTGTAGTGACCCACCTGCAGGTCAGTCACAATACCCACGTGTAATAAGCATGTAGTATGATTTCTATAGGACTTGAAGAGTGGAGTAGATCAATTCTTGCTACCCCACCAGAAATGAGTAACTACTTATGGACTCTAAATCCCCTCTTCTGAATACGAGAGAGAGACTCTTGCTTTCTGGTGGCCAGTGTTAGGGCCCTGCTGCACCAGGAACTGTACAGCTAAGCCCTGGGCAGGCAGTGCCTGCTCCCGGAGGTTCACAGTCTGTTCTGCGTATAGCCAAACTAATCTGGGGTGGAATTGAGCTATCTTGCGTGTTTTACACCCCAGGTGAACTTGGCTTAGAGCRTTTCTAACTGTTTACTTTCTCCCCGTCCACAGTCAGCAAGCTGTCAAGCTTCTATCCTTTGTTTGGATGTTAATGATCTCCTTGATGACAAGATAATCCAAATTAACTTTTTATTGCCCTGTAAAATCAAAGTAGGCGAGGAGTGCACCCAGTGATTTTGGACTTCAGCAGCAGGGCTGCCCGAGAGCTACGACAGCAGGTTTTGGTGTGCTTCTTTCTCCTCCCTCTCTCTGTTTTTGAGAAAGGTCTGGGGCTGTGGGTGCTAGAACGAACACTATCCAGCAAGTGCAATGTGTAAATTTTGAAAAAATATTAAACATGTGGTTTGTGTTTCAAAACCCGGAAAATATTATGAAAGCGATAAAATATCTCTACTGCAGGCAGCCCGAGAGGGCTCTCCCTTTGTGAGTACATGCATCCAGATTTAGTTATGTGTCATTCTCCAGCCAGCTTCATTCCAGGAGAGCCAGACCTGGGTCTTATGTTGCCTTGAGCCAGGCTGTGCAAAGAAGAGGTAGAAAATAAAGGAGCAGCAGCTGCCCTGTGTCCCTAACGGAGCCCATTCCAGACCAAGGTAAAAGGAAGGTAACAAAGATCTACCTCCATCCATGGAGTTTGTGCTGTWCACCTATAGCCACTCCACCAACGGGGAGTCTCATAACAGGCTGATGCACAAACTTTCAGGCAGACTTGCTGAGAGCACAGGTCCAATGCTGGTAATTACTAATGGCCACGTGGCTCACATTGTCTTTTTTTCAATGGCTTGGTATTCAACAGGAGTTAGTTCTGTCTGGATGAAGCCCTACCTCATACAGCAGAGCAATATGAAACCTTCTCCAGAAGTAATCCTCACCATCTTTAAGCGGGGCTTCAGTGATGTGCTGGCCTCAGCAAATTAGAGGGATATGTTTCATYGTGGTGACTAGATGTTTTGGCCCATATACACACACACACAGAAATTCAGTGGCCTGAGCGATGGCTAACAGTATCACGAAGTGTCATACAAAAACTTGGGAAGAAATAATTACCTCGTAACTGTTTCTAGCAGATAGAGTAATAGGGTGAGTACATTAGCAATAGGATTCCCGTGTTGTTGTGGCTTCAGATTTAATCAAAGCTACAGTTAAACAAATCATTGTTTAGGGAGCACGGACACTTTATTTTTTTAATAGCCTGTGACCTGCAATAGAATTTAGGTTGGGTGTTAATGACCAAAGGTTTTGCAAGTAATTAAATTTGCGGAAAGCACTATCCCTGAGAGGCTGAAGAGTGTATTTGAGAACAGGCATGCATCTGTGTGTTGCTAGAGTCTTAAACTTTAGTAGACTAGCTGTGCATAACTGGAATGGAGCTGATACTCATCARTCCAGGTGGCTCTTTTAACCCAAGCCTTGAGTTAGACATACTACTGCTGTTSTATTTTATGAACTTAGTAACAAAATATTATAAAACTATGACATACATGTTTATATTATAGAATATGACCATCTGATTTTTTTCGTTGGGTAAAATAAATGACATGAGTATACATGACATATAACTTGTATACATCATAGAAAAAGGTTTAATATATTCCAGTTGAGAATTTCATGTGTATATTATATATTAAGTATGTGTGTATATATATCATACAATCATCATAGAATCATGGAATGGTTTGGGTTGGAAGGGACCTTAAAGATCATCTAGTTCCATYGCCCCTGCCATGGGCAGGGACACCTTCCACTAGACCAGGTTGCTCAGAGCCCCGTCCAACCTGGCCTTGAACAGTTCCAGGGATGGGGCATCCACAACTTCTCTGGGCAACCTGTTCCCGTGCCTCACCACCCTCAGAGTGAAGAATTTCTTCCTTATATCTAATCTAAATCTACCCTCTTTCAGTTTAAAGCCATTATCATACTGACACTGTGCAAAGAGAAGACATGGGCTGTTGTGTATGCTATAGTGCATTCCTAAAATGTAGCTTTGTAAGACGTGTGTTGTTTTAGGATTCGTGCACAAGTCATAGTGAATCTTCTTGTTATCTTTCAATCATTGTGGTTTTTATAAAGTCATTGTCATCTTCATCTAAGCCTTTGTGCTATCCCTCAGTAATCTGATAGGCCACCATATTTCACTCAAAGTATTATGCCTGTATGACCATATTTCAAAAATGAGCAGGAGACGTGTCATAGATAAAATAAGAAGCAACCTTAAGTTTTATCCAACATCTCAGATCACAGCTTTTTTGAGAGTATGAAATAAAAAAAGTCACTAAACTAAATACATGTAAAATTTTGTTTCCACGCTTAAGTGAGTGTCCTGGCTGCAGTAAAGATATTTGTGACATTTGTGCTTGGAAGGAGGCAAGATTGTGGAAACCTCACCAGAGGGCTAGTTCTTCCAATGGCTCAAACCCAGTTTTTCACACCCTGGAAGAYTGGATTTATTTACTTTATTTTATGTCAGGGGCTGGCTTTTACTRAAGTCATGCATTATTCATCTGTTTCTGACTGTCTGATACAGAACCACCTCTTGCATGTGTGATGAAATCTGTGGTGCCCGCTCTGAAATGCTGACTTATGTGGAGTTAATTAAGTATGAATTAGAAAGAGGGGGCCAAAAAAGCCASAGAGGTGCCACGAAAAGGGGGTACTGCCGAGACAACCTAAGCAGCAGCCTGGGGTATTATGGGTTAATTATTACGTAGCATTTCTAATGAATCAGAGACACACTTAGGTAGGGTCTAATTAGTGCTGCTGAGCCCTTATGTTGCATAGGCTGTAGAAGGGTCCTGGGAGATGGCTGTAGCAAAGGGAATGGAAGTGACTGGAGAGGGATGTAAAGAGTTGGCCTGCGATGGGATGTTCAAGCATGCGATCGAAGACGTAGAGGAAACTCTGATGATCCAGTTTAACCTGGCAAAAGTGCATGGCCCTAACTCCTGGGTAAAGCTGTTTGTGCTAGCAGTGGAGTCTCAGTTATGGTCCTACTTTTTTACCACTGCCCCTAACATTTTCATTCATTGTCTTCCCTCTGTGATGGCGAAGTGTCCTACAGAGAATCTTTGCTGGTTGAGGCACTACTAAAGTAGCTGAGTGCTTCTTTGACTAGGAGTTACTCTCTGCTGGATCTTGCTTCTCAACAGGAGTTCAGTTGGTGCTGATGGCCTGTGTTGGCCAAGTGTAGCTCATCCCCATAGAGCTGTGAACCAGATATCTCGGGGGGAAAATGCAGCATCTCTGGGAAAGTGCATGGCAATGTATTGGGAGAGAAAGTAAAGAGAGAGAGTAGCCCCAAGGGAGCTCCAAGGGCTGAGATGAGGCGCAACATATAATCATTTGAGTCTGAAAGAAGGTCTTTACTTTCTTGGTCACAGGGGTACTGCATGTCCCCTGCACAGGCTGTGAAGGTCTCATCAACCACAACTCCTCCAGTACTGTGTATGAGGATTCAGACCGCTTTTTCATGGGATCAGGCCTGAGGAGCTGTTCTGATTTATGTGAATAATTCCCAAGCAGTGAAAGAGGTGACAGCCCTATCTCCTGGCTGGAAGAGAATTTGAGATTACATCCACATGATTTTTGTTGTCCACATCAGCAAAAGACAGTATGATCAGCTTGAATACTGCTTTCCTCCAATAAAGAGCTGTCACCTTTTAAAAAAGTTTTAATACACAATGCTGGACCTCATACGGGACAAAGAACAGCAGTGCTGCCTGCCTTTCCTTTTTGCCCCTTTTTCTGAGAGTATCTTGCTAAATGTGTTTTGCATCAGAGGGTTCATCATTCAATTCATCTTCTGACCCTTCTTTAGACAAGCTACTTGAAAAATACCTGTAACACAACTATTAACTGAAAATACAACAAATGTCAGAACCATTCCTCTTTTCCCCGTACCTGCTGGTGTGTTTCAGCCCCCCCCATAAGTTCTGTTTCCATGAACTGGCTGGTCCATTCCCTTCATCAAACCCCCAAAGCTCAAGTGAACGTTTATCCAATCAAAATGCCAGGGTTTGCATGGTCAAAGGAGTAAAGCACATTATTAGGTTTCTGTAGAGGATATTACTAGGTATTCACGGAGCAACACTTGTATTTCACCTTAAAGGCCAAAGGTTTGGGGATTTTGTATGATGCCAGGGCAAAAGCCTCGGGGTTTGGACSCAAAGACATCTTGTGACTGGTCAAGCAACTCTCTTCCTCCATCCAAACTTCTAATGCTGACAAGGAAATGCTGTCCACCTCGGCCCTGGCTGTAGCAGCTTTCTTCACTGGAGGGTTCGCAGCTGGTCTTGGACCCTGCCAGGCRGCTGCACCGTCTTACCGCTGGCGCGGGACACGAGGCAGGTTGCGAGTTAGACCGAGCTGGGTGCCGTATGCCCGTCTCCTTTACGGCTTGTCCGTGGCTATGAGAAGTCCTCAGAAAGAACAGAGACGTTAAGAACCCAGGACTGCAAAACAAGAGGAAAGTGGTTTGTTTTCTTTTTTTCAGCAAGAAGAAGGGGTGGGGAAAGGTTGTAAGCACATAAACTCAATGCATTTACAATGTTTTGTGCTAAAGCTTTGCGTGCAAGATTACCTACTGTGTACTGTGTCTTTAAAACGCTAATGGGCCCACTGAAAAAAAAACCCAACAAAAAAAACCCCAAACCCATGACAGTCCACTAGCAACTAGCACACTAACAGGTTCTCATCTGACACCAGTAGGGAACCAAAGATATTTTATTATTTGGAAACTCCATATAGGGAAAGCCAGCCTTGAATCTGTCATTACTCCAAGAACCGCACCTCCCCTGGGAGTTAATTATTTTCTTAAAACGCAACTTGTACTGTTAGTTTAAAACATTCCAACTGTGTTCGCACTCTTTAAATCTTCTGTAAACCTTAGAGTTTAAATCACTTGCAGATAAGAGTAATTCTATTAGAAAAAAAAAGTTCGGTGGAAGGGGAAAGAGAGGGAAATAAAAGGGCATTGATAGAAGCGTCCTTTGGGTGCCCATTGCCCTGTCACCTTTAGAACTTGGCAGGAGTTGCAGCCCACAGTAACTTTATAGGTCCTGGCACAGAATGAAACAAAATAGGTGCATGCCACATTTTCCTTCCAAAAAAACACCAGAGAGAGACTTACCTCCTTTGTAAGAGGCTGAATATCTGAAAAGGTATGTGAAATTTAAAAAAAATAAAAAAAGGTTAGTGGGACTGACAGGTCATAGCCTTTTCTGGGCTTCTATTTTGAAGGAAGGTATTGGGCAAAGGGCTGCGTCTGGCTGGAATCACATTTGGTAACTGAAGGGCTCGTAGAAGTGTTTAAATATAGGGCGCTACTGCAATGTTTGACCATCTTAGCTCCTCTTGCTTTGGCTCCTTTCGCTGCTTTCATGGGAATTCCGGGGCATTAAAAAAAAAAAAGAACTCATTGCTGCGGGTTTGCCACGAGTGAGCCAAGGAGAGAGTGTGTGTGTCATTTTTGGAACTGTCTGTGCAATCATTCGTATGCTGTATTGGCCAGGCTCCTAGAATTAAGGGTAATTCAGTGGTTCCAGAGCTTGGCTTTTTTTTTTTTCCCCTCTTGCCCTCCCCAGCCCCCCTTTCTTTCTCTAATTTGTTTGGGCTGAAAATCAGCTTCCCAAATTCTTTGAGTACTGTTTTTCTTTTTTAATCAGTTTTCTTTTGCAAGAGCGTATTGGTCRAGTTGTTATTTTAATCAGTAGTGCGTACCAAAGACCCCACACCTGTGGGAACTGTGCGTGAAAGAAGAGARACGGGTAAAAGCAAAGCGCACGTCGCTAATAACGCCGTGTGACGCTGGCTGTGGCTCGAGTGGCACGGCTGTAGCAAAAAGAGGTACCTCTGCCTAGTAATCTTCAGAGATTGACTTCACCATTGACTCCGCACCCCCACTGCCGGATGCTGCCTGCTGGGGGACAGACACAGGCTGCGAAAGTTCTGTCCTCCGGTGCCTGTGAGCCAGCACGGCCAGYGTCCGAGCGTTGCTATGGCCTACTGAGGCTCTTCGGTAGCTAAAATAATAGAACCCATTATTTTGTGAAGCAAATTCCACCCATCCCTCCAAAAAAAATGCTGGATTTGATGAGTCTGTTAAACTCGGAGATGCCCTAAAACTGGAACCATCTGCCAGCCCTTCACTGGGTCAAAGGGCCTTAACAGAAGGAGACCCAGTTCCTACTGAACATTGATTTCTGCAAGTGAGAGCCCTGCACAGAATTATCTCCTCCTCTCAATCCCTCAAAATCTCAGCTTCAGCATTGGTTATTGCATGCGTAGGTAACGTAAGCATTCGTTGAAAAAGGTACATGCTGGTGCACATCTGACTCGCAGATCCCGAATGTTGGGGCCCTATCCCAACGAGCTAATATGAATTACTCCAGTAGCAAACTAAACCTTAAGGCCTTGGGGTTTGTTACAGCGAGACAAAGAAAAAATGGCCCATGAATCTTAGTTTTTTAATAACTTGTTCTGAAAAGAAACACCCATGACGCAATACATAAATTTGTCAGATGCTTCTGCTTTACTTTAGGTGGGTGTCTTTATGTGTATTCCTAACTTAAAACAGATGAGATACCGGTGCTGAGTAAGTTAACATACTTGTTACGCTCATGCTTGTGAACAGTTCTGTGCATAGTGAAGTCATCAGGCTGCAGAAGGCRAGGGTGAACGTTACACCTTTACAGGCAAGAGACAGGCAGGGTGATGGATTCTTTCGCACATTGCTGTATAGGTCAGTATYAGCCTCACCCATCGCGCCCTGGGATTTCTCTTCTGTGATGTATCATCTCAATGATTTATGTCTTAAGAAATCTGAGGTTTGATGCAGCGCTACCTTGGCTCTGCTGGCAGCACTGTCACCTTCAGGCCAGGAGGTTATTTAAATTCTACACCAGGACTTGGTTCTTGGCTGGTGGAGCGTGCTAGGAGCGGAGCTACCCTGCTAGCTGTGCTGCTTTTGGGATGACATATTGGAAAGGTGTCTCCCGTGGCTGTGCAGGTGGGACATTAATCGTTTGGCACCTGGAAGGAACGTAGAGTGTCAGGCAGAAGTGAGGATCCCCTCTCGCAGCTTTAGTTGCATCTTCTCAGTTTTTCTGCCTTTTTTTTCAGGTGTCCTGTTAACTGTGTTGTAGCTGAGGTGCTGCGTGTCAGCACAGGTTCACTGCGTGCTACACCACCTGCATTTACAGAATTGATGAAATCACATCCCTTCATCTAAATGTATTGTCAGAAGGCTGTTCCTTGAATACAGTTATCATCTTTGCAGCTTCAATCACCATTTAATAGAGAAACTGAGGCAGAGACGGATCACAGGACATCCCCCCCTCACGGACTCGATTGCGAGTTGGATTTGAGGGGCTTTGTACCATCACACCGCCTGTGGCCGAGCCCAGAGATGATTCAAATTCCTTGTGCCGCAYGTAACCAAAGGGCATCTCTGATTTAAATACATTGGAAGTGCAAGAACCTGCAGGAAAGAGATCGACACGTTCTGAAAAACTGAGCCTGCCAAACTTCCCTTCCTGAATTAAATGACCCTAGAGTCAAACCATGGGATATGGGAGGAGACATCTGAGAGCATCTGTGCCATGCCTGTCTCTAGTTTAGGCCAAAGAAAAAGCAGAAAGAACCCAAATAATGTACATTCCAGCTGAATTTCTGGTGAGACTGGTTGATGCAGTAATGAAGCTGCCACAAGAAATGTCTGTTTTYATAAGCTTTTTTGCATCATTTTGCAAATGGCAGAAGATTTCTGTGGTGCACATGTGCAGCTGAAATTTCAGATCTATCTGCACGCTGGCTGGCTGTACTAACCTTCTCTGCTTTTTATTCTATGACCATTTGTCTCAGAGTCTCTTGAGACCTGGGAAGGTGATTAAATTTTGTGATGCAGATAGAGTTCTTCTGTTCTGTAGAAATAACACTAGCAATATAAGTGATGAAAGAATTTTTTCCCCAAGCTAGTCTTATTGAATGAAAATGCTTGTACATAGGTTAAATTAGAACAGATCAAGAATATTTTCTGGAGATATTTGTGACTTTCTCCAGTTCAAGCAAGTAAAACTTTTCATACAAAAGGATTCTAACAGGAAGCACAGAAYAGTCTTTGTACAGAAGACTATCAGCAGAGTAGGAAACACTTATGATTATGTTTTTAGGCAGAATAAACCTGTATAAAGTACAAATTTCCTCTTAAAACTGAACTGTGTGTAATGAGACACGGGAGSCCACTGAAAATAAGGCTGTTAAAGAAATAAACAGTTAAGATAATAACAAAAGGCTGAACGGCTTCAAAAAGACAAAAAAATGTTAAATGTGATACAAAGACATACTTGCTTACCAAGAGTAAGGTGATCTGCTTGAAGTGCATAAACATGAGGAGCCCTGGGTAATATTGCTGYTGTTTGCCTAGTTTACCCAGATGGGCTAAAATGCCCTATCAATAATAGTAATTTGCGCTCGGAGCTTGGAAGCACTTTGCAAACTTACCTGGTTCAAACCCCCCTACGAAGGCAGGTGATGCCGTTCGGCAGCGCTGGAGCYGACGCTCAGACCTGCCCGCGCTCTCGAGGAAGGTGGTGGAGATTGCARGGGACTGTGCGACATCGTGACAGCTCCGGGCGCACGGACACCCCCCCCCGCCCCCCCCCCAAAATCCCGCTGCGGGCGGTGGCCGGGACTTTGCCGGCGG
Source organism: Oceanodroma leucorhoa (assembly GCA_030449065.1). Classification (NCBI taxonomy): domain Eukaryota; kingdom Metazoa; phylum Chordata; class Aves; order Procellariiformes; genus Oceanodroma; species Oceanodroma leucorhoa. The sequence continues at coordinate 1,624,739 of JASVER010000040.1, read as the reverse complement.
AGCCCGGGGGGGGGGTCGGAGCCGCCGCTGCCCGCCGGAGCGCCGTGCTGCCCGCCCGCCAGCAGGGGGCGCTGCTCCCGCGGCGGAGCCCGCGCGCCCCGGCGGCCGCCCGGCGCGTGGCTTTGGGGTTCGTCCGTCGGTCCTTCCGCAAGGACCGGGGGGGGTGTGTGTGTGTGTGTGTGTGCTTGTGGCTGCCCTTGGTGCCCAGGTGAGGTGCAGAAGGTACCCAAAGGGTTTTTTTTGCCCGATATAAAACCCCGAGGACTTCGCTGGGGACGTGGATTGCGTCTGAACTGCAAATTTACTGAATTTTGCCTGTTTCAGCGTATTTATGGCACACTGCGTTTGTGCAGTAAAGGCTGTCATCAGTACCTTCTTTCCTGTAGAGAAAGAATTGAGTCTATTGTTAAAAATTTGTTAGATTTGCATTTTTAGGCATTGTCCTCATCTAGTCGGGGGATCTGCAAACTAGTCCGGAGACGCCGTGATCCACCGATGGCTTGTGAGCGTGACCCTCGGGTCACGGCAGCCGGGCAGCTGGCTGGGCCCGCGGCTTGTCACGGAAAGCCGGGCGGGTGCCGCTGTGGGCAGGGGGACGTGTCCCCGCTTGGCCGTCACGGCACCCGGTGATGCACCAGGACACGCTGTAGCAATGCCGGGGTCGGGGCGATGGGATCGCTCCTGGAGCTCTGCCGCTGGAGGCTGCCTGCTTCTTTCTTTGCACACAGTGAAAGAAGTTGTCTGCAGGCATTAATTCCGATCCTAACTTAAACGGAATTTCTCATCCTGCTGGAGCATAGAACAAGGAGTAATTAGTTTTAATGTATCTACAGTCTCTTCAACAGAAAAGAAAAATCTCATACCCTTGGCTCTCCTTGGTGTGACTAAGCCTCATTAATGTTCTTGAAGTTAAAAAAACCACACAAAAAGAAATGTGCTTTGTATGAAAGAGAGATGTCCCTTTCTGCTTTACTTTTACCTGCTTATCTCTTCTGGGGGCATGTTCGTCCCTTTTTTATGCTTTTTTATGCTTTTATGCTTCTTTTTAAGCATTTTTTTATGCTTGGTGACCTGAATATTTGGTGCACGTGTTCTAGCACCTGCGTGAAGAGACAACAAAGTTGGCTGAGGGCAAGTTTAGGAGTTGGCCAGCCTTTCCAGTGCTAGCATATTACTCTTACTGAAGAGGTGAGGCATCYGGGGAAGTTCATCCTTGTGCCAGCTTTCATTGGCCATGTCTACAGGAATGTWAAGCACTAATTTTTACATTGTATTTGCTTGTTTTTGTTTCTTTTCCCCTATTGRTTCCATTCTGGGACTGTTGAGTGTATGAGGATGCAAATAAAGTGGCATTCTCTGTTGCCTTAATTTTGTCAGTTGGAAAGCTTTCAARGTTAATATTTACATGAAATGATCTAAAATTCATCTAGCTTGATACGTTTGTTTAACATATTTAGGTGATGGCTGTATTTATTTTTTTAAACTACTTGCACATTAAGGTACTTCAATGATGCAYGCAATTTTAACAAAACCTATCTTTCTCTAAGCCCTTATCAAGTTGTTAAAGATTTTTGTATTWGTTCTGTGATTACACCTTTCTCACTTCAGGGCAAAAAAAGCATTTTAACATAAAAGTCCTTTAAAGTGAATAGAAAATGCAAACTTTTTKCTGGATTTTGGGCATTCTGATGGGTTTCAGAATAAAATACATTTCAGATGCTCCTGAAAGTCTTAGCAAATTAAGTTCCATAGACCAGTTCTTCAACCTGCAGAAATCATCTCAGCATCGCTAGTTTGTACCAAGTGCATAGTGCGTAGCCCGACCCAAATATGTCCTCTAAAGGCCTGCAGGTTTGCTAAATTCCTAGAGAGCTCTGCGGGTCTGGACTGGAGGTAGCTGCGTGGGCTTCCTCCGCAAGGGAGGCTAGTGGTTTTCAGTATTTGCTGAAAAGAAGAGCAGTACTGCATGAAATAACATTCTAATCAGAATTCCCTCCTCACTTAAACTCTGTTTAGATAGACAGTTAATTTATCTCTGTTTAACTGCTGAATCAATCCATCCATCAAAGCTACAAAAGCTAATTAGCTGGAGTCAAAGCAGCAACAGCTCTGATACACAGTAGGGTCTGTAATACCTTATAAAATTGCAGCAGGGGATACAAGGTACATTTCCCTGCATATGCCTTAAAGCTGCCCCGGAGGCCCAGGCATCCAGTCCCCGCTGCGTTTGCAAGCGCTGGCTTTGGTGAGAAACCTGACTCGTGCCATCACTCGGGACCTTCTCCCGGTCGCCTCCTCCCCGGGCGCTCGTCCTGCCCGGTCCTCCGGCCAGCAAGGAGAGCTGCTGGTGAGCGCGGCCGTGCTGCTGAGCCCGCAGGCGATCCCGGCAGGTCCCCGTCCCCCCGCCAGCAGGGACCGAGTGCCTTGGACAGAGGCCGAGGGGGATGAAAGCTTTCGTGGAAGGAARGGTAGCTGGCGGGCTTGGAGATTGAGCCCAAAATGTTGCGGGGCACTCCGTATAACGTTACCGCTCACCTGGCTTGGACTGCAGCCGGGTGGTATGTTAAGAAGGAATTTTACCAGAGTGCTATGTTGTTTGAAGTGTGGTTCGTTTCTTGGGATTGAGGCTTCTTTTGTGCAAAGCCCTGATTTCTGCCCTTGGTGCTGTAGGGAGTTCCCACAGCRCTGCTATTGCAGTAACCCATTTCTAACTGCCTGTAGACGATATGCAACTACAAAAAACACATCCACTGAAGGCACAGAGGCACAGGGCTGAATGCCATGGGAAGAATAGTCTGTGCGTGAGGTAGAATTGTTTCCCTTGGGTGTTTCACAGTGTTGTTTGTATGCAAGCTTTCCTTTCTATTACCCAACAGTGGACAKCAAGGCAAAAAGGGTGGGGATAGCTGACTCAGCAGGAACTGCCAGAAGTGCAACACCTCGGACAGRTTTGTAGAGGTGATCCGGATGAAGTGAATGAGGCACTTCCATGGACATCCAAAAAGCAAGGAACAGCAAACCCCAGAAAATCTGTATGTGTCTTCTCCTGGTGCTGGGATGGGCCAGATATGTCAACTTTTTTCCCCTGATTAAAATCAGAAAATAATGTGTTAGCAGTATCTCAGGTGCTGGAAACACATTCCAAAAGCAGGGCAGTTCTGAAGAAACGTGAACCTTGTTTTCATGGTACCCATCAAAAAATATCACAYTCCCAACAGTTATTTCTTAGCAGAAAGTCTTTCAAATCTTTCTCATTCCTATAGCCTTTTTCTACCCCTAGTCAATTAAATGGAGTAAATATGTACCGCTTATTAATCTCCACTTTGGTATCATATGCAATATGGTCCATTTGACACCACGTCATCTCTACTGAGTATTGTCGTATACCCATATCAGCCTTCAAGCTGCCTGCAATCAATATCCACTTTGTCAAGTACAGAACATCCTGAAAAGTCCCACTGCCTACTGTGGTCATCAGCCTGATGGTACCTAATGCAACGCCCAAAGAAAGGTGACATAGTCCTTGTCTGCTTTAAGACTTCGAGGATTCTGTGTTGCCAGGCTTCRAACAATTATTTTCATCATGCGGAAGCAGCGTGGTTCACCATTCTTGTGCATTGTTTTACGTGCAGTCGTTACAATCATTAAATTTGGTGTCCATTAAATCCTGATAAATTGCTTGATGCACCATTTGTCATGCTCTAAGACAGCGCGCAGTCTGTGTTTTCCTAACACATGTTCCACGTTAACTGTTTTCATTGACTATGAATCCATAAAAATACATGTGGAACAGAGGGTACACAGTACAGTCATGTCTGCCTGACTCCTTCCCATTCTAATTGGGTAGCAAAGCTGTTTAATAGAGTCTGTGGAGTCTGTTTAACTACATTCTGCCAGAACAATGCTCTATTCATGTTTTCAACAGAACACTAGTGATTGGACTAATATCTTTAAACTAGAAAACAAGTCTTAATTGGAACAGATGCTGCAAATACCGATGCAAATGGCCAGCTCTTGTGTGATCAAAACCAGGTACAGTCCATTGATTTGTTTTTAATAGCAGCTTTCATTTTTTATTAGTGTACACAAAACTCACTAACACTATACAAAAAGTCAGTAACAATATTCTGAAAAATCATCTTGTTTAAAACAGACTCTGCCATGCATTGTTTCTGGCAAGGTGCTATTAAAGAGTTTCCGTCCTATTTTGGCAGATCATGTTACTTAAACACTCTTCTCTACTTTCTTCTCTTCTCGAACTTGAATAATCCCTGTGATTTTCGTAAAAAGCTATTGCTGTTGCATTTAATAATCTGTTTAGATATTCACTTACATTACAAACAGGCATTCAGGTTAGATTAGGCTAAATAAATCCACAATCCTGGTAAGTATGTGTGTGTTAGATCGTGATCTGCTTGCCTTTGGTACATGCTTTAGCAGAACACAGCCTGCATTCCCAGAGCGTGAACTTTCTGTCGTGGCAGTGTTTGGCCTGGGGAAGCTCTGAAATGTTAAGAATACAATGATTTTTATGCTAAGAATAAAAATGTTCTGTGGTTTTCTAGAACAAATTGGCTTTGTCTTAGGATGTGTGAACTATTTGATAGTAGCAAGAATATCAAAAGCCACTCAGAGTAGAGGGACATTTATTATGGTACACCTGGCACTTATGAGTAGTTTATTGGTCTGTTTGTGTATGCAAATATTTTCAGTTACTTCAGTAGCTGCTGCTTAGAATTGGAATATATTTATAGGTATATATGTATGTGTATACACATACATATTTGAAACTGGCTGCAAGGATAAGATGCTGTTTTCAGTCAAAATGAAAAGAGAAGYTGCAAGCAAGGAAAGAATAGAAGATGGCTCTGGTCCCTATTTTCAAATCTGTATTTTTGTATGGGCTTTTATTTTGAGAACTTTGTGTCATTTAGCTTTGCAAGTGTCACAGGGGCTTATTAGACATAGGTGCCTGTTCTCTGACGCCTTCGCGAGGCGCAGCCGAAGGTGTGGGCATGATATGGGGAGAATGAGCCTGGAAAGGAGATATCCGCTGTTGCAGCCCATTTGGAATACAGCTAGCAAAGCAGGTGACGTAATTAAAGGCTTCCAGATAAATCCTACCGACGATGTATCTCTCTCTCCCCTCTTCATCGCAGCCCGCATCCCTTAGGCCCGGGCACGTTCTCCAGCACGTGGTGCTCCGGCGTGCGGGCGAGCGGTGGAGCCAGCCCCCCCCCAGCTCGCCGCACGCCGGGCCGGGAGAGCTGCTCTTCGCCCGGAGCGCTGGGATTTCAGGCGGAGGGACGGAGCCCCACGCTCGCTGACCTGCGGGGAGCCTGCTCCATTCGTCTACCATAATCACAGTGATGATATACGGACTGTTGTGGGCCCCAGCTGCTGACGTGACGGGCAGAGGAAAGCCCATCCGTGCAGGTGGGGTTTGAGGTCTTCCAAACGGAACAATCCTCCAGCCTGGCTCAGCTACTGCTGAGCTTCCAGCAAAGCCATCTGAGCGCTCAGCCTCAGCAGGGACAGAGCCAAGGTGTGCTTTGCCCCGTCAGGTGTGTTGAAAAGATACGACATCTGAGGAGGGCTGGGGATTGACTTGATGAAAAAAAGGCTTTGCTCGCTACCTACCGCAGCACGGACAGGTCGGAAACAGGACTGAGAGACGAGATTTGGACGGGTTTCAGGAGGGGCGTCCCAGGAAGGAGCTGGATTGAATTTGGCCTCCTTAGGAAAAGGAGGGCCTGTCAGTCATCCCCAGCTTTGTAAAGAAGTGAAAGGTATTGTGCTTGGCCAGCGAAATGCGCAGGGACACCGAGCCCCGTGCGGGCAGAGGCATTTGCAATTTAAGCAGCGGTTGCTGTGGGCTGGACAGTTCTCCCCCTGTCTCCTTAGACCGGTGGGTTTTATTCCCCCAAAGACACGRTTTGGGGGTTTGTGTTATCTATTGTTACTCAATGGATGGAGGACTGTGGGTTTTGTAGGAGGGCTTTTCTAATGTTATCTTTTAATGTTTACCCAAAGAAAATTCAGTCTTGTGGCTTGATACACTAAAAAAGAATCTTCGCTGTAAAAGGGCTGATACAAAAACATTAATTGCAGCAAATAATCAAGGGGCAGCGGGTAGCTGTTTGAAAGTCGGTCTCTTTCTTGATACGCTTCTTTTGGATTAAAAGCAGCTCAGTACAAAAGCAGTGAGTTTCTCTTTTTATTCTGAAGAACATGTGAAAAACTATGGGCTTGTAGCCAAAGAACTGGCTTGGTTTTAGGTGACCAGTTTAGATAAATCAATGTGTATGTATATGAATTGATTAAGCCTACATAAAATTATTCAGAGGCTCTGAAATAAATGATGCTTTGAATAGATTTGGTGAGCTCTGTTATTTTTATTTAATGCTAATATTGTCRTAGGTGTGCATAGAAAAGATTGCAGGTTCAATGCTAATATGAATCTGATTATAAGCAGCTTGCCRATGGTTGCGCTGTCCCTGCCCTGGCTTTCCATTTACTGATTTTTATGCTGCGAAATCATACAGAAAATTGTGTTCTAGCACGTTCACAAGTTCCTCATACCATGGCCAGCGACACGAGTTTTCCCCCACTCCCTCTGATTTGTTCCTCTTTCCCGAAGAMGTGCTGCTCTGGCAGGAGAGCAGAGCCCGTCCAGGGCAGGTCTGCCACCTTCTCCTGCCTGTAAACGTGCTGCTCGTGGGCCTGGTGAAAGCCAGCGATCAGCAGGCTTTGGGCCATGCTGTGGGTAACGAGTGAAGTGGTGGTCTTTTGTTTTAATTAATAATTTTTAATGTTCGGACACCCATGCATTTGATCCGTGTGGAATTTGGCAGAGATTGTTCCCAGACAGTCGCGCAAACGTTGTCTTCGCTCAAGCTGTAGGCAACGTCCTACGGCCTGAGTTTCACTTGGAGATTTTGCTTTGAAATTTCGTCTGTGGGGYGAAACTGGCAGCTGTCGTGTTTTACAGGCTTCGATACCACCGTGCAGATTTTCTGTGAGGCAGACGCAGAGTCTTGTGTCACCCCTGAGTTTTCAGCTGGGCTGATGCTCGTGCAGGAGGAATATTGCTGTGAGATAYAGCCCACGGCAGGTAAAGCAAAGCTCCACAGGAAGGCGTTTTACCCCTTTTTTGCTGGTGTCCGAGGCTTGTGACAGCCTGGGATGGAAAAGGCGTATCTGCTGGCTCCACACCACCTCCTGTGAAGCTCTACCAACGTGCCGGCGGGGAGCAGGCAGAGCCGGTGCCTCRGAAGGCACCGAGCAGCCCGCGGCCACCTCCACACACACGTCCGAGGCTGGGGGGAGCTTTGACTCTCACCATTTTTTTCCCTACTCCAGTTCTGAGCTAGCAAATTCAGAAGGGCTCTTGCAGAACGAGACTTCAGAAGGCTTTTCACCAAAACTAAGCTGGGAACAAAGTCTGATGCTAATTTGGAAAACATGGGTCTTTTTTCTCTGAAACCACTTCCTTCTTTCACGAGGAACTGGACTGCAACCAGCCAACCACACTCAAGCAATAACTGTTTTGAAATACAAGTGAAAGTATCAGCAATACGGGAGAATAAAAATACCAGAGCCATGGGAAATGCTAGGAAGGTAGCCARTGGAAAGTACAGTCCCTCCTGTAGGGAGCGTGATCTAGTTGTTGAATTGCTGAATTAATGAAATCTTACCAATGAGGTTCATTGCACAGGGTGCTGAAAGGAGCCCAGATTTCTTGCGTTGTCTTAGTGGTTGCACTCTGATCCCAGATGGGCGGATAATAACGTTATAAATGATTTACTGCCGTACAGTATATGTTATGGGAGGTTTATAGAGATCAAATCGCASAGTGAGCTGGAAAATCCTCTCTATTGTTGAGACTGTTCCCTGGCTGCTGTTGGCAGTAGTACATTAATGGCATGTGAGGGAGTTTGCCTTATTCAAACAATAGTGTAGGCATTATAATTTAATTACTCCCATCATTAGGCCAGTTTTGTTAGAGAGAAAAAAACACCCACAAATGAAAAAAAAATAGTGAGTTTTTTCTTAGCTGCATTTAATGAAGGACCCCCAGTYCTCTCTGTAAGAAGTCTTCCTTGCAGCACTGTATTTTACTGATGGTGTAACAGCAGATTTTTGCTTTCCTAGTATCCTGGACCAGATTTCCTCCCCAGTTGTCTTTCTTCCTGAAATTAAGTGCCTTTCTGACAAGGATTTCCTGGGCCAAATTTAGTAGCCTCCTATCTGCAACCTTAGGATAAAGGGTAAAAATTATTCTTTGAGAAGGACAATCTCCAGACTGGGAAGAGAAAACTCATATAATTTTAAGTATTGCAAATTTAATATAAGAAACAGCAAGTATATAGCAAGCGTAACAAGCAGGAGCAAAGTGTTTCTTGACCCGTGGCCCTGGAGGCAGCAACGCGAAGTTCATCTCTGCTTCGGAGCTGGCATCCAGCGGTAGGGCTTGTGATGATGGTCCCACAGATAGTAGCACACTTTCCCTTTGATRTATTTAAAGACTCCTTTCATTTGTTTATTTTTGCTGTCAAATTACTTCACTCGGTCCCTTGTGCAAGCCAGGTACTGCAGGATATTATTACRTTCAGTAAACAAGGAAGTGGAACCTGACACCTGAATGACAGTAAATGAAGTTATTTGCCAGTCACAAGGGACCAGGTTCCACATGTGCTGGACTTTGCCCAGCGGCACGTCCTGTGCGTAGCCCTGCAGAGAGCGATCCACGCGGCTCCCCGGTGCCCGAGGCTGTAGAGCTTGTACTTCCCCGAAGGGGAAGCACTTCGCCTGCCACGGATCACACGGGATTTCTCGCTGGGAACTACGTCATACTTCRTAGAAATCCGATGTTTTCAGGTATCTCAGCGTAGTCTGAAATCGAACAGGTAGGCAGTTCTCCTCCGTTCCAAATTGGATGTGGCCTGCCTGTTCTCATTCACCGCTGCACACGGCATTTTGTTTAGGTGTATGATCTGCTAGTGCCGTGGGGACACTAATGACTTGTGCRGAAAAATTTTATCAGTAAAGTATTTGTATTATTCATTGCTTGCCACTATAATTAAGCAGCTGACAATCCTCTCAGAAGAGTACTGAGAGGAGGAGGTAGTTGTTTGGAAACCGTTTCGAGGATCTTGGTTGCAACGTGCAGCACAAGGTCAAAGTTATCATTATTGCTTTCTACTGCTGCTGTCRTCATTTCACAATCGATATTTCTGTTTCAATAATAATACCTCCAAAATAATTTATGGCGCGTGTGGTTCCAAAATGAGGCCACCTCTAGCCAAAAAACTACAAATGTTGTCAGTGCTCTTGTTTTTAACATCGGTGCGGACCCGTCGTGCCCATTACCCGGGGGAAGCATCCTCCGCTCCTACTGCAAGCGAGAGGGCTTTCCATCGCCGGGAGAGCCCGGCCCTTCGGGGTGCCCGGCGCAAGCCCCCGCAGCGCGGCACTGCTTTCCCGGGGTGGGGGCGAGAGCCTTTCCCGCATCCGAAGCGGAGAGCGAGCGGTGCGCGCGGACCGAGCCTCTCCATCCCGGCACGCTGCCTGCCGTTCCTGCTGGGCCGGGCTCCCGCTTTGTGAGCCTTTCCCTGGTGGTACCTGTCGTGCCGGGGGGTGTGCTGCCGGCTGTAATCACCGCCCTGTGGCATTCTGCAGCATGAGGCTCTTATTTGCTTTGTTTATTCAATCTCTCGTCACCCCGTAGGCATTTATTTCTTGCCCCAGCGTCACGATTACTGCTTTAATTATTAGCATTTCCTTTGCCAGCGGTTCCATAGCTTTCCTTCCCTGAGTCAGCAGGGCCCGCTGCAATTGAAAGCCTTGAGTGCTTTACCCTACCGAGACACGACTGTAACTCGATGAGCCATTTGCAATGGCAAACCCATTTTTAAACCCTCAAACCTGAACAGCCTCACTTCAGTAAGTGCTGCTACCAGGAGTCTTTGCAAATAATGACTTTTCATGTCAAAGACCTGGATAATTTGATAGGACAATGAGGAGTAGTTCCAGGTCTAAAGTTTGAAATACCTCAAAATTATTATAATTGGATGTGTTGCAGGAGGGGGGGGAACCTCCATATTTTAAATACCCTTTTAAAAAACAAATTCATCAGTCAGATTCRGAGCACTAAGAAAGAAAATCCCATGTTTATTTAGGACCTGGGCARAAGAAACGACGAGTGGGTTCTCTCCATTGGTTCTGCAACAGGGATTAACATGCCAACACTGGCCTGGGTTTTGAAGTCCTTGCTCAATTTGTACTTGGACAAAACTCAAACTGAGCTACCTCTAGATGCCTGGTTGAGCCACTGGCAGATGAAGTCTGATCCAAAAGCAGRGAGCAGCAGTGTTTTGCTAGGATATAATTAAAACAGTAGTCTCCCCRTGGAGGAAAAACTGCCACAGTTGCATTCAGCAGTTGCTTGGTACTTTCTCTTTAAATGGCTCATGAGATTTTAGTTTTGGAATTAAACTTCTTTCTCAATATGTCCCAGTCTTTAGACTTCTGGGCTGATTTCTGCYATCACTGTTCTGGTTTTAATGATCTGTGTGTGGCAGGACAAGAATTTTAGTTGCTACCTAAACATCCCAARCCATTGGAGAAAAACAAATCTAAACAGATACATTAAACATGAGAATTTGAAAATATACAAGGGAAAACCTTCAGTGTCTACCCAGAGACAAATCTAATAAGCTGGTRCTTTCTGTTAAAGGAAGTTTTGTGTGGCTCCCACAATACTTCTGATTACAACATGATGAATTTTACCTAATGAAGTTCCCAGTTGCTCATGATTTTTCACTCAGGTGGATCTATTTCTACACTCATCCATCTGCATTAGGTGCTTTTCCAGTTTCCATAGTAACTAGGCAATTCATCATCTTTAACATATCTAGCCTTACAGTATCTTACAGAGAGAAATACTATGTCCATTTTATAAATGTGCAGCCAGAGGTGTAGGGAACTAAGTGATTTGCCCAGGGTTACGGAGTTCATCTGCAGCTGAATAGGGTAAGAACATTGCTTTCCTGAGTTCCAGGAAAATGCCTTAACTGCCAGGCTGTCCTTTCCCAGGGAGGTATTTGCTTATCAGATCAGCACCAGCTGAAGGTTGTTTCCCAAGTGTTCTTTTTCTCAGACTCCAAAAAGAGACTTTCAGAAATGAAGAGGTTGGAGTTTCTGAGTGGTACAGAACAGAGTGAGTAATGAAACAAGAAATCAAAACTTGCAAGTAATGTATTCAGCATAAATGCCAGCCGCATTCTTTGGATAAATAACTCGCAATGAATAATTCAACCAGCGTCATCACTACGGGGCATAGGAACAGGATTGTTTTCGAATCATTTGGCCTTTTTCTTCGGGAAAAGTTCAACCCAGATTCAGACCCTGATGCGTTCCAACTCTGGATCTGGGTTTTGCTTGTGGCTTGGCCAGAGATGGCCTGGGGTCAGATTTGGGCCTGTGCTGAGCACCCTCACTTCTCTTTGAAATCTGAAGAAACTCCARGAATTTGGTACCTTGTAGGATACAATTCAAAGCCACCCTTCAAAAAATGCATCTGTAACCTCAAAACCTTGTGAAAACAGCAGAACATTGAAAGCTATTGAGGAATCCTGGATTAACACAGCTCACAGAGTAGGGAAAAGGCTGGTGGCCTTTGGAACAACTTCTCACATTAATTTTCTTCCAAWGCTGACAGCTTTGATTTATTGCCTTAAGGCTGGCTAGAAAACACCCAGACATGAGCGAAGCCAGGAGTTATGGAAAGAAAAGGAAAATATGGTAAACGTAGTGATGAATAGCACTGGTAGATAGACAAACACTGCTCTGCACTCCTATTGCACCCAAATATTGTCTTAGAGTGAAGATGGGAACAGAGGTTTTGCTTGCACTTTCAGTACTTCTTCTTTCACTTCTAATATGTTGAATATTCTGCTAGAAATCCTCCGGGGGGCATGGGTTTATTTTCTTTTTCTGTCCGTTGAATGCCAGCTGGAGCACCAGCCAAAGGAGGACTTTGAAAATGAAAGAGGGAAACACAGCGGCTGAGAAAGTTCTTTAAATTGTTTTGTTGCGAGAGTCCAGTGTAATGATTCTTTGTCTTTCCTTTTCTCTGACACTGAACAACACTCAAACGGGCTCTGCATCTATAGTTGATACCAGAATCCTGAGAGGCAGCTTCTCCATCCACCCACCCACCCATCCCCTCTTCTGCATCTTAYATGGCTGGTTTTTCTTCCATTTGAGTTGCTGATATCCAGTTCTAAAATAGGACTTTTTTCCCCACGGCTGGGCTCAGGGAAAAACACATCTGCAGTAGTTTGCCTTTATAGGTACAGCCTCATCAGCTGCTGAAAATCCATCTCCCACATGTCAGACCACCTGGRTATCTGTAGCCATTAAAAAGCCGGCTAAGCAAGCAACATTTCTGGGCATACAGCACGCTGCTTGAGTATGTACAGTTCTGGCAGTGCTGGCCGGAATTGCCCTCATCAGGCCAACGAGAAGAGGAAGCTTGTCTTGGGATTTGCTGCTCTATCTTCTGTCAAATAAGGTTTGGTGGTGGATGTTTGAAGTTGAACTGATCACTTGAAAGTCTGATCGCCTGTCTCTGCTGGTGAAAAAAACATGTTGCTTGCAAGTGCTTCCTCCTTAGAAATCTAAACAATGTATTATTTCCCAACAGAAATTTGGTAAGGTCATTTAAAGAGGGTTTTCTTGGTTACCAAAATTGTATGCTGAGAATCCCTGGCTGCCCAGTGCTCTCACACCCCTTTTGCTATCTCAAATTCCTGTTTACAAAAGAARACCTGGCCCTGCAAACCAAAATGAATGAAATAACTGAGGAACACAACATGGTGAAAGTTGTCTTTAGTTTCATCAATGGTTTTAAATATTTGGAAAGCACAACATAAACTTCTTAAGAGCAAGCAGACAGATTTCTCTTGATGTTCAGAATTGTTAGGATTTATAAACAGAGAGGCAGTTCTCAGCGTGTGGAACCGACGTTTCAGACTTTCCACCAAAGTTATATATGCTCATGTCATTACAGCTCTTCCTTCAGCCTAAATTGTTGGCACAGAGTCCTGAAATGTTTCTCATTAGTAAACTTTTCATAACCTCCAAAACTGCAACAACTGTAGAATAAAACGTACCAGGATGCCAGCTGGAGTTGGCACTTGGCGCGGGGCTCTCCGAGCTGTTTGCTTAGCTGGATTTGAAGGATGTTCCGGACCAGCTAGCAGGACATGTGACTGAGTTTTGACCTAACCCGCTGGCCCAGTTCCAGCGATCCTGCATACTTCATGGGAATGCTTTCCACTTGTCGCTTTCATACCTCAGACACAGCTTTTAACAATTTGCTCGTAAACCCAAGCCCAACAGCCATTGGAATATAGTTCGAGGTAATGGTACTTGGCTATATAAAGTAACAATGAGATTCCAGAACAGCTCTGTATGCATTTAATGCTGAATTAACAGTTTTCCAAGGGTAAGGGAGCCCTGCCTTCCCTTTTTTCCATCGTACAGTCTCAAAGCTCCCAACAACTCTGATTTCTTTTACAAAGGCTCTCKCCTGAGCAGACGTGGAGCCACACGTGTAAGGGGGAACAGCACACGGGAGCTGTAAGCAGATGTCGAGGGCCAGCTGCAGACACGTCTTCGTACCATCTGCTCGTCCTGAAGTGGTCTGATGGGGAGTGCTCTTGCAGGATTACAAGAAGTGTCGCTTTACTTTTGTTTTCACGTCAGATGTATTGTAGTATTAGTACCGGTCTTGTGCTGAAAGGCATCAGGTGCGGTCTGGAACCGTCCGTGGGCTGGGATGCAGGAGGTGGCGTGTGAGGTGGCTGCAGCTGTTGCAGGTGGGCAGCGCAGCGCTGCGGAGACGTGCTTATGGTCAGACGGGAGATGCACGGTGCAGCTCTCAGCTACTCCGCCTGGGTCTTAATCCTGAAACGCGCCTTCTTCCCATTAGTATTCTAGGGCAACCTGTAGGAGGTGGAATTATTTTGGAGAGTGGAGCCACAAGCCTCAGTTCTACTATTTCCCCAGGAAAGGTTAATTTGTCGATGAGTGATTGGAGCTCAGCTTAGTGAAATTGTTTTACCTGATTCACAGTGTTCAGGCAATAAAATATGTCTTTTCCTGGACTACTCTTCATTTTCAGATAATCAAGACTATTATTTTAAATATATCAATTTTCAACCGAGACTTTTATTTATGCATTATTTATATCATTTCCTAGGTATAGGTCTTATTTTCTTTTCTCCAACATGGAAAATAACATGTGAACTCTGAGTAGTTCTCAGATGCTGAGTTCCAAATTGTCTGAATTAAATTTGAATCCCAGTGGGTTCTGCACGTTCCCAGTTGTTCATCACTTGCAGAGTTTATTACATTTTAGATGATACTATTAAATCCAGCCACCCCTAGAGATACTGGTTAGACTTCATGAGTCTGAAGAGTAGAAGACCATGAATGAGTCCCCAGAGCTGTTCCAATTTGCCAAAGCAATAATTTAAGTTTCCTTTAAAAGGACAATGCATTGTAACTTTTCTTACATTTTATAATTTGTTTACAATTTCAATTTCCCTCCCTCCAATACCTTTTAAGAATTATAGAATAAATGTATTTTCCCCCAGTTTAGATCCTTTTTTTCTATTTAGCAAACATTGATTTTACTCCCTTCCCCGGTGCTTTTGCTCACTGCCAAAATTAACATGTCTTTTTGGCTTTGCTTTCCAGAGGGTCTGCCTGGGGACATTGATGGAGTGGGTCCTGCTCCCCGCTCCCTGGCATCGGCCGGTGCAGCTGCCCACGACACCACCGAGGAGGTTTGGTGCTGAAAGGGTCTTGGAGCCGGTGCGAGGAGTCCAGGCCTGTCTCGTGCTTTATGGGGACTGTCATAAGAGTGTCCGCTTGTAACAGTAGACACTAAAACGTAGAGTTTTAAAATGTTTTTGTTTCATGCCGCATGGTGGAGGGCCCAGCCTTCCTGGCTCTGAGTTGCTTACTGAAACCTTTTRTGGCCCGGAGCCGCAGACGGTGACGAGACGCGTGGTCCCAAGTGACTCCCCGGCATCCACTTCCAAGTGCCCGCTAGCCCGCTTCTTTCAGTAGCTGGACAGGCAGCTCGTCTGGCCCGGCTTGACTAAGCAGGACCCCCTGAGGGAGGCAAAGCCCTGTTGCGGTCCTGAACTTGAACCACCGGGCACCTTCGTGTTCCTCAGGAGCTGCAGCTGGGCCAYGCAGCCAAGGTGTCCTCCTAGGATGGGAGAGACCTCACCAGGTCAGCAGTCCAGCCCTGGTCAGAGGAAGGGAGCGCTACCCTCATCGTGTCTGAYGGGCAACGGTGTGAACTCCTACAGTCTTCCCTTGCGGCAATTAAGCCCGCTCCTAACACAGGGCCATCGGGGGGAAACCTCCTCTGGGCCAAGCTGCTGCACCAGGGCTGAGCGGCTGGAGGCCGCCGTCGCGGCCGGGCCTGGGCAGCAGCCCTGACACCACGGGAGCTGCCCGTGCAGGGTTAACTGCCGGGCTGGAGCGCGGGGAGCCCAGGCTGCAAGCCACAGGCCTGCAAGGAAAATTGAAAAGGAGGAATTTGGCCATGTGGTGCCCATAAAAAYGAATGCAAAATGTTTCAAAAGTGTATGAAATCTGCAGATAGGGTTTTTTACGTTTCAAAAGTGTTGAATATTAAAAAAAACCCTCAACAGGAGTTTAAATAAACACAGGCAAGTGAGTCAGCAAGAAGATATAAAATCATCAGGAAAGGCTGAGTTTGTTTTAATATGGGGATTACTGTAAACACCAGGAGTGCATGGTAACAATTTGTAGCCCATGTGTTTTGAAATATCATAACCGGTGTCAATAAACACATTAAAATTCAACTTCAAAGAGCTTTGTGGATGTTTGGAGTGTCACGAAGACATTGCAAAACGGGAATTTTAGATGGAAACAAGTATGGGAGCAATCAAACACAGCTCCTATGTGAAGAAAGGGATCTTGTCAAGTTGTTAGAGCTAAGCATCTGTGATGGTGATTATTGCTTCTTACTGGCTAAGAACTGCTCTCAGCCCCTGATTTCTTTCACACTGTCTCCCTTGGCTTCCACCCCGACCTGCTTGTTTGTCTCACCCACCTGTTAGGTCTCGCTTCTCAGACTGAATTCTTCTGAGCAGGGTCTGCCCTTTGCTGTTTGTTTCTGCAGTCCTTGGGAAAGCCCGACTGATTTCCAGGCACTATCTCGGTATAAATAACAAATTCGGTTTGTATCTGTACCAGGACGACTTGTGGCACAGAGTAAGTGTTGTCCTCGTGTGCTGGCAGGCTGCCTCGGTAGAGGCGTCTATCGCCGCTGCAGCATTTGATGCCCTTGATTCCTCCACGCACTGTGGAAGGGTTTTTAGGAGGGGATGGAGGAGGCTGAGCAGCCTCCCTTCTGTCTTCCCCACACACGGTTTCGGTGGTGGTATTCTGAACAGAAGATTTTTGTCCCTCCTCATTCACACTTCCACTGGGTTGAAATACCCTCTTTTCCTCACTTTTTCTCTTGTAATATTTATTTCTGATGCATTTGGATTCACTCCATAAATGCACTCCTATTTGTTACACAAATTATATGCATGCTCCAGGGAGACGGTTCTATAACTGTGATCTTTCAGCTGTAAAAGCACAGACTTCTAACACTTCRGCTTTAGCACTTTAATAAATCTTTTGCTTTGTTTTTGGGATATCCCAGAAAGTGCTAAATTACTACTGTACGTAAAAAGGCAGTGTACTTCTGTTTACRTGACTCTCTGCCTTGAGACTCATGTCCACCACATGCCAGCTTCTTGTTTTTTCTTATTTTCATCTTTTTRATGTATTTAATGTATTGCTTCACAGCAATCAAAAATTCCAGCTTACAATCCACTTGGAAAGCTGCATTGGTCATCCTGTTGGCAGAGCCACTGTCACAGAGCGCTCTCTTAGCCAACAGCCCAACATCTGTCCTCCCCATCCAAAGGCGGCAATGAGGAAACTGTAAGGCAAGAAGATAATCAGCATTTTAGGGGGGGGGGGTGTTGTAAACAAAGATGGAGGAGAGGAGATGAGCCCCAATAAGGTGGCGGATATATCTTGACTAAGAAAGCTAAGTTATTTTATGGAGAAATTAATGCCAATTCATCAAGTCCCTGTCAAGTTTATGAAGGATAATGCAGGTCCTCCTTGGAACTGTCTGAGATTTCCTAATAATTGTGTTAGCCAGCAAAATCAGTTGCCTGTAGGAAACTGAGAAAGACTCAGAGTGGAATGAGTTTGGGGAATGAACAAATTCCTTGGCTTGGCCCCTTTTTCTGTGAAACAGAAGTCAGGCACATTAGTCAGGCCCTTGGGGTTTACATGGGCATACGGACTAAGAGTTAACCGACCCTTTTCCCTCTGTTTTTACCCCAGGTAAACTCAAACCTTCCAAAGCTCGTCACCCCTTTGTAGGTGTTTTCCAGTCTGGCCTGATTCACTCAGAATCTGCCCTGAGTTACGTGTTTGTCTCCAGTGGCATTTGGGCAGAGGATGGCTRTGGAGAAAGCACAAGCCCCGGCTTGCCTGGGGGGATCACTTCTCTGCGGGCGACGCGGTCAATAAAGCAAAAAGACGTGCATAAGCCGGTAAGTGAAAATGTGTGCTCAGCACTGACATATAAAGCAAGCAAGACTGGCCTATAAACAACGCRTTTTACTATCTATGAATTTTTACAATCCAATGTCTGTGGGACAGAGCTCATTTATGTTTGGTATGTTGTGGGAATTAGGTTATTTCTGCGTTTCCAATGTGCCTCTCAGCTTCAGGTTCATATTGCATCCCATTAAGAGGTGACAAACAGTGGATACCATCTAGTCAAGACGTTAGCAGCTCGTGTGGAATGGATTTGSTCRTCTCAGTCCAGTTCCTTAGGTGTCTCTCCACAGCTGGCAGCCCCTGGCAAACGTCAAAGGCCAAAGACAGACTGGCGCTCAGAAAATGAGCCACCTTTCTATCCCTGACTGAGGTCTTGTCACATCAGTGGGAGCYATACCGCCAGGTGAGCACGAGAAATTTTTGATGTCTCATATTGTCTCTTCCATGAGTCCAATTTACAGTACTTCAGCTGAACACAAACAGTAATTTCACTTATTACAAACCCTATAGTAGCAAAGTTAATTCACACATRCCCTTTTTAAGGTGATTTATGAAAGGACCAATATGGGGGAACAGATGAGCATTCCTGCACCTACGTTCAACTGCCACTTAATAATCACAGTGAATATTCCCTTGTTTTAATACTCAACATCATGTTCAAAACGGAGTGCTTTGCTGTAAGCTGCACGCAGACCACGCAGGATTAAATGGGGCTTCTAGTGTGATGCATGTAACCACCTCTTAAATGATTAGGACACCTGTTGACATTAATATAGAAGCATGCATGAGAACAAGTGCGCCACACACGGAAATATATGTACACAAATATTAAGAGGATTAGAGAAATTGCAAAAATGGATAGAGTGGCATTTAACACAAATGTGTCTGGTATCTAAGCAGAATGGAAATAACATACAGAGAGCTGATCCCTTGTTAGATGTTTGGTGGGTTTTTTTTTTTTAGTAGTTCATCTGGGTATAAACATCTCTGTACAAAGAGTTCATTTGCTTACACTTAAAACTTCTGTTTAATATATACCTTTGTTTGGAATCTGCCTCTAATTCATAACCACCYTCATTTAGTAGCTAGCACCTTTGCCATGCGAGCTGCAGGAAAAAGTAATTAAATTTAATAGAAGCCACCCTTGCTTTGAAGCTGTCCTGGATTTAGAGCCACAAGGAGAAGCAATTAAACTCTGGCAGCCAAGGATTCAAACTGAAGTTATATAGTGATTTTTCTTTTTTTTGAAGGAAATTTTCTCTGTAAACGGATTTGGATTGTCAGATCTGATTGGATTCAAAGCTATAGAAATTTCCTTCTTTGGGAAATCTTCTCTTGAGGCAAAATTAAAAAAAAAAAAAAAAACAACAACAATTAGATGTGAAATGGGGATCAGTTGTGAAGATCTAGGATATTTTTAATCCTTCTGAACAAACTTCCAAAAAAGAGTTTGTTCTTCTCAGCAAAGTGCTGAATGGAAAAGGGAAGCATGGAAGGAAGACATCTGCATGTCTGTTTATTTGCAGGCAGGTCAGCTTGTCAGCAGCCTACGACATAGATTCATTAGGGGAAGGAATTTCTTTGCACTAGAAGGTATTATAAGCGTTGTTTAAAGCTGTCAGGGTTTTTTAAACCAGCAAGAGGCAGAAATTATTATTTCACTTTTGTGATTTTACCAAAAAAAATAGTCTTTAAGTAACAAGGACAGGAAAAAAAGACTCCAGAATGCCATAGTCAGTGCCAAACATAGTTCTACCTATTTAAAAGTATTTTTAGGAGTTTCCTATAAAGGATCAGAAAGGATTCAGTTGAAAATGGTCTGCWTCCAATGCAGAATTTATTCAGAAAAGCCAACTGGTAATTCAGTTAATACTTACAGGGAGGCAAAATTGTCCTGATCTTCACGAACTCTTGGAAATATTTGTAGCATCTTAGCTAAGCCAGAGGCACATTTAAAAATTTAATTATTGTCATGCCTGTATTTTGCAATACATGCTTTTCTATTCTGAGGAAAAAAATGCTCTCAGGCTGGTTACAGGGAATACATTCATGGTCCATGACCTGTGGATCAGACTTGGTGAATTGATAGTCCTCTGGCTGGAGTCATGGAGAAGCTAYGCTGGCCATATCCAGGGAAGTGCCTGGGATCAGGTAACTTGCTGGGAAAATATATTATTGTATCGCTGGTCATTGTGAGGTAGTTGGGGGCAGACGTGTTGGRAACGGCGAGCTGTACATCCCCGGGAAGACTTCCCTAGCTATGGTGACCAGCCTGCCAAAGGGGAACGGGCAAACAGTGCTGGGGAGCCAGGCTGGGGAGCCATCCACACCGCGAAGAATGTTTGACCCCAACGCTTTGGATGTCCCAGCTGTAATCTTTGACAATGGGTCTGGGTTATTCAAAAYGGGTCTGGCAGGCGACAGCGGCCCAAGATCAGTTTTTACAGCAATTGCTGGTCGCTCAAAAGTCAAAGCTACAATGCTGGGAGCTGGACAGGAAGAATGGTACATTGGAGGAGAAGCTCAGTCCAAAAGAGGGGTCCTGTCTTTGAATTATCCAACTGACCGTGGCATAGTTACATGCTGGGATGATATGGAAGGGATCTGGAGCTATGTCTATGAATATGAGCTGAGAATCAAAGCCAGCRAAAGGTCGGTGCTGCTGACTGAAACCCCCCTCAATCCTCTGCAGAACTGGGAAAAAATGACGGAGATCACGTTTGGAGGCTTCATGGTGCCGGCTATGGGCGTTGCAGTCCAGGCAMCTCTGGCACTCTGTGCATCGGCCCGTGTTACTGGAGTAGTCATGGACAGCGGGGATGATGTTACCCACACTGTCCCCAAATATGAAGGATACTGCTTATCCCATGCTGTCTCCAGGCTGGATATTGCTGGCCGGGATATCACTGAATATTTTATGAAGCTTCTTTTGGAGAGTGGACACACTTGTGTTAGCACAGCTGAAAGGGAAATTGTGAGAGAKATCAAAGAGAAGTTGTGCTACGTAGCTTTAGACCCCATCTGAGAAACAAAAGCAAGACAGAAGAAATCATGAAAGAATACAGATTGCCTGACTACAATATCATCCAGATAGGCAAGCAGCTCTTCTGTGCACCAGAGACCCTTTTTGTGCCTGCAGACATTGGAGTTGAAGCTCCTGGTGTGCACAAAATGATCTTCAACAGCATCATGAAGTGTCACATTGATGTGCACAGGAATCTTTATGACAACCGCTCTCCGGTGGGTCCATGCTCTTCCCTGGCCTGGAGGAGCGGATCCTGAAGGAGATGAAGCTGCAAGTGCCTGCTGGCATGTTTGTGAGGATCACTGCACCCCCTGAGAGAAAATACTGTGCGTGGATTGGGGCCTCCATCCTCTCCTGCCTGACACCTTTCAAACAAATGTGGGTCACCATGAGCGATTACAAGGATTGGGGGCAGCTGTCATCCACCGGAGATGCTTTTAAGGAGAACGTCAGACCAAGCGAATGGCTTGCTACAACCACGCATGAGCAAGAAACCCTGCTGGGARCTGACTGACCTAAAAGGTGCTACAGCTGTTTGTGCATTTATTGGCTGACCTGTATGGAAATAAAACATTAAAAACATTGGTAACGAGGATCTTATTGTTTATCATCCCCCTTCGCCTTCCCCTCTGCAGAGTTTACAGGTGTGCACATATCACAGGGATGCAGTAACTCCTTAACTGACTCACGGCCTGCCTTGGAGCCATATGGGGAGTAGCAAACCTCCTCTGCTGGGAGATTCTTCCCTCTAAGGTCTTTGAGATATCTGGGKTTTGTGTTCTAAAACTAGCTCTCACATTATTTTTGACCTCATTAAAAATGTTTCCTTTAGAAACCCAGCAAAACCCCAAACAGAATCCAAATATAAATCAATGCAAATGCAATTACTGTAACCGACCCTCCTCTGCGCCTGAGGGTCTGAAAAAATCCATTGATTCTTTTCTGTAATTTATCTGGGAAGGAAGAACACCCAGTTTCACTTCCAAGTACTGAATCAAAACGCTCCACGCAGCCGTCTCCCTGGAGGGAGCAGCGCTGCCGGCGCAGCTGCGGGGGGCTGTGGGCTCGGCCGCGCGGTGCCTGTTTGCGACTGGGGGATCCAGAACATTTCGCCGATGCTCCGTGCCGGGGCCGGCACCGTCCCGCGCGGGATGGCTGAGTGGCAGCGGCAGGGACCCGCGCAGTGGGTTTTGACATSGGCTCTGGACAGCGTAAGGCTGGGCTGCCAGGGGAACAGGCACCACATTCGGTTATTTCTGCTGTTGTGGGATACCCCAAATTCAAACTTGTCGTGTTTGGGGTGAGTCGTAAGGACTGCTATATTGGGGATGAAGCCCAGTCCAAAAGGGGCATCTTCTCTTTTACTTACCCAATGGAAAATGGGGTAGTTACCTTCTGGCACGACATGGAGAAGATTTGGAGATACCTATACAAACAAGAACTCAAAACGCTGTGCTATGTTGCTTTAGATCCTAGCCAAAATATGCAGAAAAAAACCTGAAAAACTTATGTGCGAGTACATTCTCCCTGACAGAAGGGCTGTCAAGGCAGGAGATCAGCTATTCCGAGCTCCTGAAGCACTTTTTGTGCCCACAGAAGCAGAAATCCCGGGGCCAGGGGTTGGAGGGATGGTCCTCCAGAGTGTCACCAAGTGTCATGAGCATATCCAGTCCAACATCCTAAGGAACATGCTGTTATCGGGCAGGTSGACTCTTTTACAAGATTTCAAGGAGAGGCTGCTGAAAGAGCTCCAGGCAGGAGTTCCCAGCACAATTCGTATCAAGATCATCTCGCCACAAGATCGGATGTACCCCGTGTGGGTTGGTGTTTCCATCCTTGCCAGCTTGAGAGCATTTAGGAATATGTGGGTTACCAGGAAAGACTATAACGAGGTTGGACCAACAGTACTCCAAGAGAAAAAGTTTTTGAAAACCTCAGTAGGACCATCCAGGAATTTTTTTTAAGTGCCAATCTGAACAGCTGGAGAGCRGTTAATAAATCAGTACAAAAATAATTGATTTATAGTAAGTGATTTTATAGCTTACTAAAGAAAGGTCCCTTGTGCATTGGGTTGAAGAAAGAGTCCTTGTTCAGAGCATTTTTGCTATCCAAGATGTTGGTTTTAATTCTAGAAATGTGTTGATCCCTGCTAGAACTGCAAACAGTTTGTCAGACTTTTAAACACTTGAGAACAAGCCACCTCCATCCCATGCCCGCGGGGRCTGGCTCCCTGCCATCCGCCGTAAACTTCCAAAGAGTGGAAAGAGACCTCTGAGGGAGAACTGGAGGGCTCAGGGGTATTGCTGACCCYTCACCATAGCGCTGGAGATCTCCTGTAGCAGCCCTGGAGGAGCTCAGGGGGGACTGAACTTCCAAATTTGTTTTTGCTCACGAAGTGAAAATAAGTCGATCTGGCTGTTAAAGCAGAGCGCTCGGACCTAGACTCTCTCTGTGCTATTCGTGGCCTCGCCATGTGATTTGCTACGTCCCATCACGTAAAACATTGCYGCCGTTTGTCCATCTGTGGGATTCCACTAATATTCCAGCATGAGGACTATGTGAGATTACATTGAGCTAACTTAATATAATGTTAATTAAAATTAGTAAATTTTGGGAAAAGCTGAGTATGTTTGGAGAAAGTGTCATTCCTCTACCTCATCACYGAGAGCTCRGGAAAGTGACAAAATAATCCTGCAARTATTTGCTTGAATTACTAAGCAAATCTGCCTTRCCAAGCTCAATTTTTACAAATAATTCCACCAAATAAGCTTAATTAGTGTAAATACCATGGCTAACTGATTGGATGTCCAAAGTGAACTTTGAAATTCACAACAAAGGTGTGAATTTTCATCAGTGAAATTTGCRTTCAAATAAATGACTTGAAAATTATGCATTTACAGTGATCATCTTTATCCACACTTGCAAATACATGCACTGCATCCAGTCAGGTGATAGAAATATTGTCATAATTAATTGAAAATAATTAGCACTATGATTTATATGTTGCTCAAAAATTATTTGAAAAAAAAACCCTCAAGATACACCTGAGAACTTCTTGAATTTGTTCAAGACTAACATGAAAATAGGAAAAGAGCTGAAATCTGTGTTGTTAATTATTCAGTACAGTGTCTGGCTACTTTCATTCAGCTCTGAGATGAATCTTCAAACTCATTGATGCCCTCTGCTGCCTTGGGACTGATTAGTCATCTGTCACCTCCTCTCGCTGCCCTTTGAAGAATCACAACTCTCTCTTCCTTTTCTACAAGACATTTACAAGCGCTCTGAAAAGAGGCACATCTAACTCCCTCTTCAGTTGTCCACCGAGCCCTGGAGCACTTCCTCAGCAAGGAAGGGCAAGTGGAAAAATAAAAAGGGCTGAAAGACCCAGCTGTGGAGGACGTGGGCAGGGGAGTGGAGGACGACTTGTAGATGACTCCAGCAGTAACTRCAACAAGACCCACCCAACCTCGTTTTCCCCCGTGATCAGAGTGAAAGCRTAAAGCAAAGAGTCTGGAGTAAAGCACGCAGCTTTCCTGCTCCACTTGGGCCCTAAGACTGCRGAAAGTTGGGATATATATTACTCCATCAAGTTAATGCAAGTGTTCAGAGCACTTTTAGAGCTGTTATGAAACCAGAATCAGCAATCTTGGATCTTTCTTCTATTACAGTATGTTACCTTTTAGCAGCCCACTGGAAATGTGTAAACAAACGAGGTACAACTGTAGACAGTTTAAATATTTTACAGCTCACTGACTTCCATATGAGGAGGGATTTGCAGTAACTTAAGTGTTTAGACTCCTGCTCCAATAATCTAATGCAAATAAAAATGCAAAAAACGGTGTGCTGGAAAGCGGAGGGAACCTGAGCGAACAGTGCAACTCGAGGCTGTGGTGAGGAAGGAGAAAAGCAAAGCAAAGAGCATGATAACTCTGCAAACCCAGATGCAGACACAAAACGTGTTTGGAGAGTGACACCTAGCAGAGCTCTGTGTGTGCTTTTAAGGAGATTTCACCCTTGCAGAACAAGGTATTGCCTGATGTAATCCGGGRTGGATTCATTGATACCAAACTTGTTTTACATCCAGGGACCTGGTTCAGCTCCTCCCGGCTGAAAATCATTCAACAAACCATTATTACGGGTATGCAACACCCACAGTACCGGTTTGGCCTGGCTGTTTCCATTTACCTCTTAGACATGACTTTGCTCAAGGACACACAACAAGATAGCAGAGGTTGGCACATGTTCYATGACTCTAGACTTTATATCAGCCTCTTCAGTCCCTTGGTCACCTTGGGCTTCCACCACTGCACAGCGCACTGGAAATGCATTACTTCATTTATATTTCATTTTTGCTTCAAAGAGGTCTGAGGTCTTAATCATTTGGGACTGTATTCCCTTGGCCATCATGCCATAGAAAATGAATTGCAGGAATCCTTTCTCGGATGTATTTCCACCTGTGCTGTACCTGTCCTCTGGATACATAGAGGATGTAAATTGTAAATGCCTGGCATCTTTCTAGCCTCAGGAAAGCAGCACTAGTCTGGTGAAGATGGGACTGGTTGTAGGGATTAAAGAGGCCTGAGTTAATTCCTAGCCTTACCAGTGATTTGTTGTGGAATGAAAAGTTTAATCTTGGGCACATCAGGCATCGGTTCCCACTTATAAACACCTTTCTTTTGTTCCATCCTTTACTTGTCCTGCAAGCTATTTGGGGTAAGTGCTGGCTCTTGCTTTAAGAGCGTGTATCAGTGCAAAGATCTGGGACTTTGGGGCCACAAGATCAGAAACACAAAATCATTTGTGAAGTTTGCACTGGAATTACATAAAAATCCCAACCTGCTCCCGGTAATTTTTTCCCTCCCTCCCCAAGTCTCATTTTAAGTTCCAGCAGCAGMTCTTTATTTTATTTTAAATGTCAAACAATTCATCATTTTGCACTTGCCCCAATCCCTGTGAATTTAAAGGTTTTATTGGTATGCAGCAAYGTCAGCCTGGGACAATGCCCCCTGATTGCCCAAAACAATGTGGTTCTTGTCACCCTGCCCATTTTTGGTTGCCAGCTCTCGAGAACTGCACAAGAGCTTTTGCTTTCTCCCTCTCCTCCCTGTTATCGTCTGCAC
The DNA here is from genome assembly GCA_030449065.1 of Oceanodroma leucorhoa. NCBI lineage: Eukaryota > Metazoa > Chordata > Aves > Procellariiformes > Oceanodroma > Oceanodroma leucorhoa. Next base: position 1,598,909 of record JASVER010000040.1, on the reverse strand, counting down.
AATAAAAAAGCTGGGTTCAAATATACACTAGACAAACAACTATTATCTTTATTATTCAAATCTCCCGTCCCCCTGCCCTCAGCCATGCACTGGGCTGTAAAAGGTGCCCTCGCCCGTGCTGGCAGGTCGCGGTCTCCGGGAGGATGATGATGGATAGCTCGTTCTGCAGGCGGCTGCAGAGGGAGTGCCAAGTACATCTCTTCAGAAGGGGCACAGAGGAGGGCAGGGAAACGAGCCCCCTTGTTCCCCCAGACAGARCGATGCTTAGGGCACTGTACGGAGAGGCCTGACCTTAGAGAAGCTCAGAGATGCCGCGCTCACAGTCTCACCACGCGAGGRCCAGTGGCCAGGCTTAGCGAGCAAGCTCAGATCCGAATTGCCCGGGGTAAATTCGGCGTTTCGTCCGTGGCCAGAATGAAGCGATGCCAGCAGGCAGTGTGGGCAGCCTACCACTGACAAAAACCACCAGCCGCTCGTAGGAGCACGGCACTTGTCAAAGGCGCCCAGCAGCGTGGCCACGCGGAGCAGCAGCTATCTCGGAGACCAGCAGAGACCCGGCGCGGCCAGGAATGCCTGGGAAGGAGCGGGAAGGCTCAGGGTCCGCAGGAGGCGGACTTGGCAGGGGTGTCCTGCGGAGGCGGGTGTGCAAACAAGCTCTGCGGGCGTTTAGAAGCGCCCAGAGAGGGTAATGGCGTTACCAAGGGCAGATGAGTACCAGTCCTGCAGTTGAGGATGGGCAGCTCCACCAGTTCATTTACCGAGCAACTGGCAGGSCCACCTCCATTTCTCCAACTTTGGAAACATCCAGGTGAGTACCTGATTACGAGGGATTTGATGCGMAGGAGGTAAGAACGTTCTAGAGCTTTTCCCAGTTGCCACATGCAGTAAGATGTAGCTCTGGCTGAGAGATGCTCTGTGGTCATTATACRCATACCCACACGAACACGTGCACCCACACAGACACACACGCGCGCGCACACACGCTAATTGTATTAAGCCGTTCTATGCAAGTATTTTATATGTTGKTTTTTTTTATTTGGAAAACTTCAGAGTGCTTTTTTTCACACACAGTAAAGTTAGCTTTGCTGAGATTCATTAGTCCCCTTTCCCCCTGTGTGTAAATGGATCTCTCTCAGTTATGCAATGCAAGGGTACACAACCATGAAAAGTGCAGAGGCAGCCAAAAAAAGCATTGTTCTGAACTCGGACATGTAAAATATTCATATTCAATAAAAAAAAATAAAAAAGAGCCCTTAATAAAAAATTCAGGGTGTAAAATATGCATTGTCGTTCCATCCCCAGGGCTGCAGCAGTTTCCAGACCAACATGTTACATGGGTTTTCACTGCCTTGTTTTACTCGATTAATTCAAAACCAATTCACTCACAGACATCCCAGTATTAGGTGCCTAAATTGATTCTGATTTCTCTGAGGGCAGTGTATCTATGACTACAGTAATAGCTGGTAGAAGCTGTGGCTGTTCAAAGCATCCAACACGTGTGTCCAACAGTACGGACGGCGAGGCTGTCCCTGATCTTGGTGGCATGTCTGCGGATCGAAATGCCGTGCTGGGCGTAGGCACACGAGCCAGCTCCGAACAAGGAGGAGAGCTCTTTTAGCAGGGTGTTTGGACCACCTCAGTACCCCTATTTCTTGGAGGAGCAAATTAGCCAAATGTTAACRTGGCTGAGCAGCTCTCCATAGAAGAGGGAGCACATTTTGGACAAGGTGAGGTGCCTCCGTACAGCACTGCCCTCCCCCCTGCAGAGCCACCTGCGGAGCTCTGCACACAGGGCAGAAGAAGAGAAATCATCTAGTCACTCTTTTACCACAGGGAAACAGAGGCAGGTGGAAACCACCGYCTGGCTCAGATCCTGACCAAAGGGTGCAGCAGAGCCAGGAATTTAATTCAGATTTTTCTGCACCCCCATCTGGTGCCATAGCTGCCCGGGCAAGCTGCCCCTGCGTGTGCACGTGCGTCCCAAGCGGCGATGAAGGCAGAAGGACAGGGCAAGGCAGCCGGAGACGCTGCGCCGGCAGGACGCACAGGTACATCTATTTGTTTCTGCTCAGGAACGTGTCGTCAGGCAGAAGGTCTGCTAAAGAGACGCAGCACAAGACCCAAGCGAGGAGGGGCTGCAGTTGGTTTCACCCTACCCGCGCTGCTCGGCGCAGGGGGATTCTGAAGCGCCAGTGGGCCGGGGGTCTCACCCCGGGTGGTACCGCTGTGCTCCTCCGGGCACCGATGCCGGTGGAAGCTGCCATTTCACCTGTTCATTTTGCATGAACTGCGTTTTGCACACTTTGCCTCGTGCCCTTAGTAGCAAAACTGGGACTCAAACACGGATCCCCTGCACGGTAGGTGCACTGTGCTGCTTCGTCTAGCTAGGGGCTATGTTGGTCCTGAGAGCCCRGCAGTAGGGGAGAATATTAAAGTGATATTATGAATGTTGCTAAAGAAAAGAGAACTCAGGAACAAGAGGAAAGGTTCTGAACTTAAAATATTGTGCCTGGCGTTTAAATTTTATGAAGATATATGGGAGAAAAGAAYGAGAAACTCCAAAACAACCAATGCTTCAGATGTTTCTTTTATCTAAAGTATAGCTAGTTAAATGTTTTACATAGAACAAGTCCCAAGGAGCATAAATCAGGGGATGTAAGCTATGTTTTATAAAGACCTCARAATATAAGTTCTTTACCTCCCACATTCTCAGGCCAAATATTTTAAATGGAAAAGCATGTGGGACAATAAGCATGTATATTACCCGTGTCTTTAATGACCGTTCCCACCAAGGTGATTTGTTCTGTGTCCACAGTCTGATATTTATATGCAAGGAAAGGGAAGAACAACAACAAAAACAAACAAACAAACAAACAAACAAAAACCACCAGAAGAATCTAATGTTGGAAAAATTGTGACCACCATTGACAGCATGGGAGTAATGAAATGTGCTGTGATGTGACAGCTGTCAGTCATGTTTGAGATTTTTCTTCTTGGTGGAAAAAAGTGGTAGAACCTGTTCTTTCTATACACTTCTCTGCAAGCTCCAGCTATACTTCTAATGGGTGTCAAATTTGAGCCACAGCACTGGGCTTCCTTAAAAGGGGACTGGGAGAATTAAGTATATTCACTGGCTTTGAGTATCATTCTCATTTGCCTTTGCCTGTTAATTTTCCAATGGTTTTGAATAAAAAGTATTTTTCTTCTCGAATTGTGCTTCTGTGTAGTTCACATAAAGAAAATAAAACTAACTCACTGTCCTGGTTTTGGCTGGGATAGAATTAATTTTCTTTCTAGTAGTTGGYATAGTGCTGTGTTTTGGATTTATTATAAGAAGAATGTTGATAACACACCGATGKTTTTAGTTGTTGCTAGGTAGTCTACTTCTCAAGGACTTTTTCAGCCTCCCATGCTCTGCCAGGCGCACRAGAGGCTGGGAGGGAGCATAGCTGGGACAGCCAGCCCAGCTGGCCAATGGGGTATTCCATACCACGTGACGTCATGCTCAGCATATGATGTAAGAGCTGCATCATGCAATGTAAAAAAGGCCTAAATCCCAGGCCTGAATCCTACTGCTGGGGCACATTGGCAGAAAGGTAGAAGAGCGGGTACGRCTATGCTATGGAGGAAGGCGATCTCTTAGGTCGTCCTACACTGCCGGCCCCCCAGTCCTGCACCCTGTGAGGGGTCTCTTAGTGGTCAGCCTGGGGAGAAGATGGGCGGGCTGCAGGGAGAGGCTTGCCAGGCAGCTCCGGAGGGCTGGGGACGCGAGGGAGAAGTCTCCCGCACGAAGGGCGACAGGAGTCTGGGAAGAAGAGGCTGTTGCTTAATGGCCGGATAAAGACCGAACGTTTGCAAGGCTGGCCAAGAGAGCTCCTGCAAGCTTTCCTGGGCAGCCAGGAAAGCAGGCTTCAGTGGGAGGAGCAACAGGACTGCCTGAGGATGCCAACGGTTGAGTTGGCTTGTCACTGCCCACCGGGCACTCTGGAGAGCTCTGCTTCCCTCCAGAAAGCGCCTCAGTTTCTTCCTTCTTTATTCTTCGTGGCCGTGCGGAGACAAAGAGTAACATGACAAGAAATCTCTTTCTTTTGCAAGACTTCCTGACAAATCATTTTCCTGTCTCTCAAACGCTTGCCCACACTTTCCTCCTTTSTATCTTTCAGGACCGTGCAATGGGAATGTGCCGAGCAGCACGAATCTAGCTGGGAAGGTCAGCCGAGCAGCGGGCTCTGTTTGCAGGCCCCAGGAATGGCTGCAGGTTTGCAACCCCACCCGCACAGGCACCTTGGATTCGATTTACTGCGCCTCATTACGCTATCGTCTGCTTCATTATCGTGTCGGAGAGGGGAGGATGTTCTGAGAGCCTTCACATGGCCGGCCGCACGAAACCGCATCCTCGCTATCCCAAAGTTCAGAACATCTGTCTTAATTTGTCTGGCCCTCAGCACTGCGCTCTTGCAGCCTTTGAGAATTTACTGCTTGTTTTTGCAATGAATCTCTCTCACCAAGAACAGAGRGGGGAATTTGATGGTGTTAGAAGACATTACTCTCCCTGCGGTTCTCAAGACACCTCGGATCAAATGTAACCCTGCTAATGTCAGAGCCTCAGACTAACCAGGGAACCACTGGTGAACCACTTAGTCCTTGTAATGCAGATGAGCTGAGAAGATTTGGAAAGATTCAGCTCTTCAGATCCTTTGCTACCCTGACAAATCCAAAGGGAAATACACGCGCTGCCAAAGTTGTTTCTATGGGTCATTCCCGAATTCCTACAGAAAACAGTATTTCTCAGAACAACACAGCAGAACTATTAAACGGTGCTGGTGGTCTGATGACATTCTCTGAAGTACTGTCTTTCAGCCAAAGTAATATAGATTTCCTAGAAGCACATGCCCCTAGAGGAAGAAATCATGGACTTTTAAGGTATCCAAGACAATAGCCCAGATGCCGATTTCAGCTACACTGTTTTAAACCTACTGCATTCAGTGGATTTACTTCGAAACTGTTTTTTTCTTCTACTGATGTGAGATCATTATTCCTTTGAGGCGGGGAATGGATCCCTGCATATCCAGGGCAACTGGATAGCCTCCAGCTTGCCCTCTTGGAGATTTTCTTTCCAGATCTGTTACAGACTTTCTACGGCAAGTCACCAAGATCTGGATTCATCCCATTTAACCTTTTACAACTAAAGAAAATAACTTTAAACTCTGCTTAAGAAGATAAACAGCAGAGAGAGAGAGAGACTTCACCTACTTACGAGCTGCTGGGCTTTTATCACTCTCCATTTACTGAAAAGAAAATCTTTTGGGATTTTGGGGTTCCTAATTTAGTTGTCTTCTTTATGCATGTCAGTGAAACTGAATCTGGGCCTTTGTCTTCCTGGGCCTCAGTTCCATTTCTGTGATACTTAAATACTGTGGAAAACCTTAAACTAGTTYAGACCATACATTTTCAGAGAGAGATTATTTTTGTTATTAGGAAGTTTTATCTGAAGGCTGGAAGAAATGAGCAAACAAAAATGTTACCTGGGATATTTAAAAGCAAAAATAGATTAAGTCAAAGTAGTTCCTCTCTGAGGTGGTGATGTTGTAGGGCTGTGCCGTGTCCTGCTTCAGGCAGATTTACCTGATGTGGAATATATGCTAACTTTCAGGTACGCCACTTTGCCCCATCAAATACTCAGGGGTGGTGTCACCATGAGAGATGGGGGGAAAGGCAAAATGAGACCTGTAAATAAAATATATTTAAATAAATGAAACATTATAAAGACTTGGACTCTTTACTTTCTCAAAGCCACCAGTTCTAGTGCCTAAATGTCTAACATCCTCACTACATGCCGTTAATTAGATTTGCAGCTGACGAGCAGAGCGAGCTCTCAGTGAGCTAGAGGTCGGGATACCTGGCGAGGAAYGTCCGAGCCGCCTGCCTTGCCCCTCCGGCACGGACAGCCGTGCAGCGAGCGGGCGGCTCCGCTCCTGAGCCACCGCTGCGGACAGCGCAAGGCTGAAGGGCAAGGTGAAATCAGTGGCGGTTACCTCAAAATATCAAGCTGTACTTGCAGAAGAACAGGAACCGTGAGGCTGCCCCATGTTAAGCCAATGTGTTTAACTGGGCATTTGCACTGAGGGCAGCATCTCGCCTAACGTAGCCATGGAAAATCCACGGGTCATCTTGCGTCCTGTTGTTCATCGGTGGAAGGAAATGAACAGGTATTGAGTGCAAAGGCTGAAAAAACACGGATGTGCCCAGGTGTGTTTGAAGGRAAAAAATCCCGGTCAAGGTACTAGYGTACATTGTTCTCCTCTGTTTTGGCTTGAGCCTTGCACAGTCTGTAGGGAGGGGATGCGGTGAGCTGCCACACAGCTCTTCAGCCTGCGCGGAGCTCTCCTGACACCCTGGGGTTCCTGCGGACGAGAGACTCTGTCCCCGCAGAGCAAATGAAGGGTGGGGGGTGTTCAGAGCAAAAGGTCCCTTAGAATCGCCTGCTGTTTTATCCTCAAGCACAGAACAGTGGATCACATCTATAAACAGAATTAGCTCAGCCCCAGATCACCAGTGTTATACACTGAAATAACCAGTCTCACCTGTCAGGCTGCCTGAGTTATTTAACAGTAGTTCCACCAGTTTGACTGATGTCCAGCTGCTTTTRTTTTCGGTTTATGTTTACAGGGAAGGGTCCATGTCATGAGCAACTGAATGTGTGAAGATTTTCTTTCAGAAGCCACAGAAGGGATTAAAACCAACAATAATCCATGAAATTACTTCAGAATTTTTTTCTCCTCGAATGTCCTAAGGAATTCCCCAACTCCTAACCTGTTCCAGTTGGCACCATCATGCACTTCAGCTCTAATATCAGTGGAGTTTGTAATGTTTCCAATTTTTTCTGGTGAGGGATTACATGAAACTGAAATAATTCCTTCCAGGGGGGATTACATAGCCAGTTTTGTTTCTAATATTCCAGCCCATGAGTGAGGAACTTTTTCTTGGGTACCTGTTTCTTCTTTGGCTATGAGAGCTAGTGTAATTTAGAATATCTAGGCATAAATCCATTTCATTAATTTCATTCCTAATCATTTAATTCCTAAAGGAACCTGATTAAATAGCCTATCATGTCCAGCCTTTATATTTTGGCTGAATGCTCTTGGACAACTAAATTCACATAAATTAGATGACACAGTGTTCCCCATTTTAGTGATTGAAATGCATCTGCATACTTAATTAGATAAAAACTCACCTTGAGGAACTGTCAGCCACTGATGAAAATGACTCATATTTGAGGGGAAAATTGCTACTGATTTACAAGAGTCTGGATCAAATGTCTATTCTCAAATGTTTGGTTTTTTCTCTTCAAGTACCAAAGTGTGCTTCAGGGATTTTTTTGGCAGGGTTTTTAGAGCAGGAAAATAGGAAATGARCTGGAAAATTTGAAGACTACAGCAAACAAGAAAATCCTGGAAGGAACACACTCTGTAGATCCACCCTAGCCATTAATAATATGGAAAGATTTCATTAGGAAGAGAGAGAGGGAAGAGAAAAAGAAAGAATGTACAAGGAGGCAGTGTTGGCATCAGTGTGYGCAGGATGTCCTCGCTGCTCAAACCTACAGACAGGGCTTTTGCAGTGCGCTTCTGCCATTGTAATCAACAGCCACTGCATTAAAAACTACATTTCTGCGTAAGCTAATAAACCCCAAGCACGGTGACATRTGGCAAGCGGCTTTTGAAACAGTTCTGCAGAGGCCGGTTTGCTGGGGACTGTGCGGMGATGAAGGTGCACAGGTGAGATGCTTTAGACGCGAACCACCGCACACGCATCCCCTCTTCGCGCCAATGCGTGGGGAATAAAGCAAATAAAGTTACGTTGCTGGCACCGTGGCCATCTGAGCAAGTCTCTTGTTCTGATGGAGAAACATCTTCTGCCCTAGGATGAAGAGCGCCTAGCAGGTGGTGCAGCCCCCCCAAAGACACTGCTTTATTTAAGGGGGGCTGCAAGAGGGCATCGTCTTCACCCTGGCCSCTTCCTGGTCCACAGCCTCCACGTGGCCAGTCAGCCACGGTCGCGGGAGCAAACCCCCCAGAAACGCCATCTCTGCAGGGGAGTGCTGGGGCCTGAGCCCCGTCACCGCACGGAGCCAGGAGCGGGCGGACCGCCGCGTTGTGTTGCGGTACGCTCGTATCTGCTCCGCTCTGACAGGGCCCCGGGAAWTACAGGGAGCCCGGCAAATTGTTTTGTAAAAAGGGAAATAAAGTTCYGTCCCCTTTCACCTCTCTGTAGCATGTACCTGCCACCTCATCACTGCCACCTCCCTCCTGTGTGGGGGCCCTCGAAAGGTTCCCTGGTAGCCAGAAAGCATCCAGTACATCAAAGGCTTCTGTTTACTGTAACCTATAAACAGCATACTAAACTCAATATATTTTTGTCCGGAAAAGTGTTTTGTTCCTCCCTGTAACACACTCGAGGTGATTGTCTGTTCTTTTGTGTCAGTTCTAGGCACTGCATTAAAACTCCCACCACAGCAAAATACAGCAGAGCAATTTAAAATCCTTATTTTTGCCAAAAGTTTTTGCACCATTATGTCACATCCTATACATCAGAATTTGCTGGGAAAGACGGAGGGGKTTTTTTTCAGTGTTCCTGCTCTCTTCTGGAAATAGAAATATCAGCAGGTCTAATGACATTGAGTTATGTTTTACGTATTTCCACAGTACGTATGAGGAAGTTCAGTCTTTATACTTATGAAACGTACAGTTACTACAAATAAAAGAATCTAAGCATTGGAAATGTCATGAGTATTAAATGTAGACCCTTTGGGATGCCTAACAGTTAACTCATCTGTGAGACAAAATCTGTCCCATATTCGCCAGTGCTGCCATAGTTGCCTTTTCCAAGTAACCATAAGCATATGAAGGGGGGGCAGTGAGGGGCTGTTACTTGAATGACACAAGATGAGCTTTACATATCCCTGGGAATTATTGACAGCCCACCTAAAAGTCATTAATTGTCTGTCTTTAGACTTGGAAAGCTGAGTTGTTTCAACATGTGTGTTTTAYCTGTCTTTGCAATGTAATCTCCATTTCTTAGAACGCGCAACAGGAATCTATCCAGTCAGTCAGTATGCTYGGAGAGCACATCCACGGCAGCAATTTTATCTCATGCCTCTCAACCACTGACACGTCCTGGAAGAAATTCACTACACGTGCAAAGGTGCCGTCCCAGGCGTAGCAGCCACCACGTCTGTCGCTGCCCTTGGAGCGCAGCTCWCTAGGAAGCCGAGAGGAGCAGTCGGATTGTACCGGCTGCTGCTCTGCGCRGTGCTCTCCATCACCACTGATTGCCCTGATGCTACAGACCCCAGCAAGACCCAGCCCAAGACCTGATGAACTGAATTGAATCCAGCTGGCTCCACTCACCTTAACYAGAATACCTTCCTCAAGTCAATTAATTCTATATAGGCATCTCTGAGCTACTTCCTAGAAGGGTCAGTTTTCTGTYGGAGGAAGGCTTGCCGCGTGTGGAGTCCCCTCTGCGCCGACTGTGAGCCAGGAGGCTCCGCAACTTCTTTGAGGTCTGTATGTTCTTCAGCTATTTTGAGGTAGTGAACTGAAGGCCAGTTCACAACTATAGGAAAGAGAATCAGAGCTACCACAGCAAAATACAAGCTGTTCTATATTCTTGTTTTGGGCATCTGTATTGTATATGTATCAGTAAAGTCTATGCTGAAAAAGTTGCTCATGGATGATGCACGTCAGCAAAGGATTGGGTAACCTGCAGGGCCCGTTGCAATGTTTGTAGCTCTCTTACTATGTAAAAAGAAAACTCTGCTGCCTCGTGAGCTTGAGAGTCCCTACCCTGCTACCACAGAGATTAGGCTGCAGTGGGATTTGGGGGGAAGCCACTCAGCTACAGGGAAATAGGCTGTTTGCTTCAACTTAATGGTGCAATGTTTCTTACAGATTTGATGGGTTCTGATGCTGTCAGTATGGATGTCCAATTCCCATGTGTCAAGAGAAATCTCTTCACTGGAGAGGAAGAAGAAAACATCAGATRCAGATCTTGTAAGTAGAACAAAACTGTTTTTCCTTCTAGAAAACCTAAAGGATAGTAAGCTTCAAGGCTGAAAGCAAATTAAAGTAAAAGTGGCGGCGAGTGGAACTTAAGGGCTAAGATAGAAAGTGATGTGGGRAGCCTGAATTACTGCAAGGGCCTCTATCCTCTGCTTTGATTGGAATGCTGTTGTTCCTGGGGTGGAACATGGTGCATATTCAGCAATTCTGGGCAACAGCTTTGGTCAGGAAGTTAAGGTGATAGTATCTATTTGAAACATCAAATGAAAATAATTAGTGGCTGTTGCTAGGCTAACAAGCACACACTGCTGTTCTTGAAAAGTACAGCAGGCTCTCCTACAGTGCCACCGAATCTCCCGAGCTTGCTTCAGTCATAGCATTTCGTGTACGTTCAGATGAAGTGCTGGAGACTTTTTTGGTGTCCTTCTGAATTGGTTATTTTGAAACTTCTGGCTCCTAGTAGGATGTTGTGAGATTTTTGTGAGGAGAAGAGAGAGACCTTGGTGATTTCTGGACTGAGTAATTACAGAGGACCTTRGGGTTTATCTCCAAAGGGAAGAAGTTGAATAAAGACAAGAAGTTAGGCTCCAATTGCTATATGGTGATGATAGACCTGACCTGACTCKATCAAGGAGAGCCARGTATCTTTCCTCCCCCTTCCCCTGCGTAGCCTGTGGATAATAKGCAGAAGAGAGATGAATAATTTGGTAGTGTGTATGCAACAGAATTTGGAATTTCTGCTTGATGGTCACTGGAGCTAACCTTGAAGCTTTTTGTGATGCTAGAGGACAAATTGCACCTGAGCCAAGGTCCTGGAGTGGATGGTGGAGGAAAACTGTTGTTGCAATCTGGGTGAGAACTGTCAGGAATTGTCCTTTTCTCTCTGAGCCATGTCTGAACTACGCATTCATCTGCTTCTATTAAAGAAAAATACAGCTGTTTTCTTACTGCACTTATTGTTTAATTCATTCATGCTGCTTGTTGGAAATGCCATCGTTAAAGTCCTTCTGGGGCATAGTTTGTTTTAAAGAAAACTCTCCATGGAAAAGACTTTCCTTTAAATTTAGTACAAAAGAAAAGCCCAACTAGTTTTATTTATAGATCAGGGCATGAGAGATTTTCAGTTTTCAAGCTAGCTCTGTATCTCTGTTTCTCCCATAAAAACATGTTTAACATTTTTTCTCACCCTTCCAGAATCAAATTCTTTTATTGTGAATTTTTTTTTTCCTAAAATCCAGCCACTTGAGTGACAAAAATGTTGGGTTTGCCCACTGAATAGGCAGTTCTGTGAGTTGAGATTCTGTTCTYGGATGATGTATTCTGGGTTTTGGCTATTCTTTAATAGATCATTTCTTGCTTCGATGAGTTTGTGACAGTTTATATGCCTAAAGTTGTCTGAGTATTTTCCAGATCTGGACCATATGTATGATAAATTTTGTGGTGTTATTGATACAGAAGCATCCAGAATTTTGTTGTGCAATATATGCTTGTATGAACAGTGAGAAAATGGCTATATGGTGAAATCATCAGAAATACGACTTTCCAACAACCTGGATGATGAGAAAATAAACAATCGTAGGATTAGTTCATGTGTGTTTAATAGGGGGAAAAATACCAAACCGTGGTTTGCTTGGAAAACCAGCAGTGTCTAGGTGAATGACAACACAAATCTTGTTTTCTATGATTTATTTATAGTAAGATGCAGAGTTTTGAATGGCTTTCTTTAAARTGGCAGTTTATCCTTTTCTTGTGAAAGTTAGGCTGTGATAAACAGGTCCAGCTGTAAAAATTAAAGGCTGATGTGACTGCAATGCAGAAATGCTGACCTGCTCTGTTGCCAGAGCTTTTGCAAAACTGAGTGTTAGTCTCAAAAAGAGCAGCAATTCTCAACTATTTTGAAAAGAAGTCAGGGGACGCTGGTCACTTTCTCCTGTTGCGACTTCAGTGGGTTTTACTATTTCACAGTCATTCTTTACACCCTCGCTGTGCCCTGCCAGCCCAGGTTTAGTGTCAATATACTTAGGAATAAAGTGTTTTGCTGCCTAGATGGTTCATTCAGCTGAGCTTTGTGACAAAATAATTCATTAAAACTCAAATTCCCTTGAAAATGTCAAGTCCTTTTGCGATCTTTAATTGATTCACATCCTGGGTTGCTTACGAGTGGAGTTAAAAAGCTATTAGTAATAATTGTATAGAAAATATGTTCCCCATATGAATGAGCGCTGTCCCCCTTGTAATGCACCCAAGTGGCTGAAACTGAGAAAGCCTCCTGCTCCTCGGGATGTACTTGCTAAATGCAAGTACTGCTCTTATTTGAGCCATTTAAAATCACTGTATGGGTGATCTCACGCCATTATTTTTAAGGAAACTTCTCAGTTCACTCTATTTAACTTTATACTTCAGAGAAATGAAACTATTTCCCCATCTCATTTATACTGAAGGAACAAAACTGCGGCTGAATGGTAGTCAAGCAACTCATGATGTATCTGTTTCAGGGTACTAAAAGAATCTGGAGTGAAAATATGCAAAGGTCTTCAGGTATATATATCAGGAAGCAGTGCTATTAGCACTGTTGTGAGATTGTAGCTAACTGCTAAGAAATACACAAGTTTTTCTCAAGCTGAGGGCAGTGTACAACAGCGTCGTGCAAAGCTTCTCTGCAGGGACTGCGATTTTTGAGAATACCCTGTGTGACATCAGTCAGCGTAGGCTCACCGCAGACTTAGAGCCAGAATATTTGCATTGCTGCTGAAATTGTTTCGGTGCGATGTGCTTGCCTGCTCTGTTGGCTCTTGCTGTTGTTTACATGGCAACTTCAATGACGAYTTGTTCTGAAAACCGGGAGCTCTTTTTGAGTGCCCTGCACAGCTTTGTTATTGCATAGAGGATACAAGTATCCTACCATAACACCATTTTGCTCCTATATTCTTTCATTGGTGAGTCTGGAAGCTACTCYTCCAGCAGTAGAGTAGGCAACTTCAGTACAGTAAATGAATGAAACAAGATCCTAAGAGAATTTCTAAGACAAAAATGAGATGTGCTTTTCTATCGAATGGATTCAGGTTTGCAGCTTGCTATGCTGCTTTTGTATAAAAACCAACTCATCCTTTTTTGGGAACTTCTTGTGACAATGATTTTTTTCTTCTTTTAGTGGTGACAGTCTTGTGAGAGAGCTCTGCCTTCACTCAAAGGCTTAACCTGCCAACCTGCTAGGGAAAAGTGGGACATGGGACTCCCTTAGTAGATGGATCAAGGCAATGGGCCTCAATACCACAGGAAAATGAGAATGGCCGGGATCATTTCTGCCTTGGGAACCTTTAAATGCCACGTTCAGGTCTTTGGTTTGGTTTTGCAGTACTTGCCCTGTGGACCATCCTACCCACACCAGGCCTCAGGAGCAACTTTGCCTTTCTGGCAGCAGCAGAGTTTTGGGTTTGCTTCCTGTGAAATGGCTGATATGGCAGGTGACACGATGAAACGGAGAAGGACAGGAATCATGGCCGATGATGCCTTACTAGGCAGGAGCTCTGGTCAGTTGTTTAGAAACATGCGCCCTGGTTGGAAGGTACCTTGCTTATCTTCAGTGGGAAGTGTCACAACTTGTGTTTTGCCTTTTGTTGTATAGAAATGATGAGGTAGAGTCGGAACTAGTGCTGAATCCCTTTGGATCCCTGAGTTGCAACTTGTCAGGACAACTATTACCTGAAAGTTCCTTGTCTTTATTTTTTCCACTTAATTTAGAGAAAGTAACTAAATACTAACCTTAGTGCTTACAGGCAGTGCCAGAGATGACTGATTTCGGAATGTCGTTATAATTTKGGTGGAGTTGTACCTGCAGGACTCYGCCAATCCAGACATTTTGTAGCTGTTAAATGATATGTGCTAGAGCTGAAATCAGGCAGACGGCGCCTACACAAGTGAGAGGCCTGAGTGCGCATCCCTCGCGCACCCCAGATTGCGCAGCTGGCGTGGGGAGCGGTGGGCTCTGGCAGTTGGAGCTCCTGGGCAGCTGCCACGTGCTGCTTTTTAATGGTGAAGGGAGGGAAGAAATTCCCCTGCAGAACCTCGGAACCTGTAGCAGTCAGACTAGGTACACAGTTTTGCTTGTGGTGTGTGGAGCTACCACTTGGAGGTAAAGTGGTAGGTACTTAGTTTCTTCTTGAATTCAGCMAATGCTACCAGCAAGCAGTGGTAGTAAGCTTTTTGCAGGGAAGTTTGATTGGAGGGGCTTCAAYAGATCAAYAGAACGAAAGTAAAGTTAATCTGCCATGCCTTAGCTGGATAATTTATRAGTTTTTCCTCCCTGAGTGTATTCCTCTAGGAAGACTATTTTTTAGGTATTGAGTAAACACTATTATTCAGKGAGACTCTTGTTTGACCCAGGTATCAAATTAATTTTTTTACTTTTAATGCTATACCAATTGTAAAAGCCTTTCTCCGACACAGGATGTAAATCAGTGCTTTCATTTTTTGACAGGGAATAGTGAGTATGTCTGGTGCTTTCCAAAATGTAGTGTTCCTTCCCCAAAGGTTCTGCTCTTTCCTCTGTTTTAACACAGGTCTTCACAGGAATGAACCCAATGGAACATGAGTCACTGTAGGAACAAGCATATGGGCAAGGTGGGCTCCTGGCTTATAAATGGTACAATTGTAGATACAGAAGTGCAAAGGCTGCGCTGGTTGGAAAGCTGGCTGGAAAATAGCAGTCATAAGGTAGACAGACATTTATATTCATAGAAACCATTGGCTATTTTGTATATACTTGCATTTCATTTTCTAACCTCTTTTTAGAAATGGAGCTTGGTTTTTAACTATTCATCAGTTAGCTTCTCGCTAGCTATGCCTTGTTGTTCTACCAACAAAACTGCTGAACTCCTGTGGGATTGCCACAAGTTCTGTTGTAGCCAGTTTGTGGGCGAAAAACCTACCAGTGAGGTTGAAAAGCCTAATGACCTTGCTTCTGGCTGTTTGATAGGCTCTTTGTGCGTTAATAGAAGTATGGGAGGGTCTGTGTGAAACTCTGGGTTTCTGAATGCGAAGACCAAACCTGACAGTGCATTAGTGTTTGTCTCTCCATTGCTCCCACCACTGGATTCTGAGATTTCAATCCAAATCTCTTAAAAGTAATAAGTAGTTTATTCTTCCACCTGTAAGACAAAACACTGTTGCAGCAGAGAATGTGCATGTGTGACTGGAGGAAGATTTCTCTATCAATTACTTAAACATGCTGCTTTTTCCTCTGAAATGAATAGCATCCCTCTGTAGTGTAAGGATAGAGCTGGTTAGGAAACATTTCAGTTGCTTCAARAGTTTTCATCTCCTCCATGGAAATTAAACCAAAACCTTGCAAAGTTTAACACTAAATATGTGGGTAAAGGAGAAACAAGAATTAGGACAAACAGCCAGGAACGTGGGTGTTTCTGCGATATGTAGAAGACCTTCTCTTTCTTCCTCCCTGTGCCCTAGCCACTAAGCTGTTCTTCCCTGCACTGGATCATGTTGTCTTGTGTGCGTGATTCCCTGTTTGGCTGAATAATTCCTTGTAACTGATGCGATATTGGGGGGAAAAAAAATACTTGTCAAATCATTATTTTCCAGTGATGAGAAGCATTTTTTAAAAATTCCCATCTGGTTCTAACCCATAACAACACTGAAGAGATAATTAGGTGGACAGCAATACATGAAATGGGGGGGACAAGATGATCCAGATTCATGCCTGGTGTAATTCTCTTCAGTTCAGTGAGTTTTACTCAAGGAATGAAGTTGACTCATTCTTCCTGGATACAATCCACCTCTCATGGAAATCGATGGAATTCTTTCTGTTGCATTTTAACACATGTTCTTACAGTTACTTTCTACAGTAAGTCTTCATTAATTTGTAAATCTAAATGAACTCTTGGTTCCCTACGGTTAAAAAAAATTATTTTTGGTACTGATGGCTTTCCCTTGGACTGGGATATATGGAGGCGACACCGGTCACTTGAAGGGTGCTATTAAATACTTTCCCATCTCTGGTTATGATCTACAAACCCGAGGACAGGAGCTCTTTGTACTCTATGCACACTTACATTATTCCGTGGGAGCATTTATACCCCCTTTAAGGTTAGCGGGGAAAGACTTGGTCCCGCCGGTGCTCTGCTG
>JASVER010000040.1:1472708-1573483 GCA_030449065.1 Oceanodroma leucorhoa | reverse complement strand
AATAGTGGGCGCTAGAGGTCTGCGTTTGGCATCTGCCTGGAGAGCCGGGGAGACTGAGCGCTGGGGGGGGGGGAGAGTCGGGCAGAGGCAGACGGGGGGGAAAAAGAAACCCTTCTAGTCTCGGGAACAATTATCGAGGAGAGGGAAGGAAGAGAATTTGTAGCAAAAATGGATCCGCTCTCAGTGAGGGGCTTTGGATTCGCAGGTCCAGAGGGAAGATCCTGAAGGCAGCTCGGGTGTCCCAGCTGGGGGTTAAGAAGGTCTGGGGGAGGGGAGTGTGGGGGAGTGTCTTTAATTTTTAATTTTTTAAAATTTACTTGGGGGTGGAATTGCAGCTCGTAAGTCTCGCGCAGCTTTTTCCTCCGTCTTCCACCGGACCCTTTTCCTTTCTTTCTTTCGAATCGTTTTTAAACTGGATTTTCAGAGGAGGAGAGTGTGGCTTTTGTAGGGAAGAGCGGGGCTGTTTTGCCCCCGCTCCCGTAGAGTCCAGCTGTAAACGTTCGGTCCGTTTCCTCGCCGATTAACTGTTAGGCTCGGTGCAGCAGAGGATCCCGGTGCCCGGGCAGCCTGTCCGTACTTCGCTACTATTATTATTATTATTAACTATTATTATTATTTAGTTTCTGTTTCGCTCTGGCTCTGTGCGAAATATCTGGAGGCTGCAGAAGTTCCAGCGTAGTCTGCGCCCTGCTAGAAACTCTGCTCGCAGTGCTCGGAGGAGGATTTGGAGAGCAGCGGCGCCTGGTTTGGCTAAATCGCGGGCGTTTTCGCAGGGAGTCTGTCGGGCGGACTTTGAGGCGTTCCGAGCCGGAGGATGAGGCGGTGCGGGGCCCCCCGGCAGCCCCCTTGCATGCAGATGGCCCTGCCGCGGGGGGGGAGAGCTCCCCAGGTGGGGCGGGCAGCCGAGCCCCGGCCCCGCGCCCACCGACGCCGTTTTGGGTGAAATACTGGGGCGTGAGGTTCAAACCCCGGCTGGCGAAGGGTCCCAGGCACCAGGAGCGTTCGCAGCGCGCTCACACGTGGGCTCAAAGGTTTATTTTGTAATTCAAGTTCGTTATTCCGGAGCCTTTTCAACTCCAAGGTCAGCGGGTATTTCTTGCTGCGGGTCTGGTCCCGGCTCCCCGCTCTGAGCTGCAGTTCCCCCCCCCCCGCCCCATTCCCGGAGAGGACATCGCTCTCCCGAGTCCTGCCCGGCAGAGCAGCGCAGCTTTCTCGAAAAAACCGCTTTGTTACCGAGTTTGCTGGCGGTCGCGAAGTCCCGCGGTGGCCGAGCACCGACCGCCGCTCCGCGCTTTGATTTGCAAAACGACACAAGAGGCAGGCAACCCCGAGGCCCAACAATTTACCTTCGGGTGGGTACATTTTACAGTGCGCTCCGCTCAGGCCCCCCAGCTCCCAAACCAGCCCCGTGCACACGCCTGTGTGACACCCGCGCACCTTCCTCGCCCTGACAAAACGCAGCTCCGCACGCAGAAATGCGGCTCAGCGGCGGGGGTGTCACAGTTAGCGTGACCGACATTGTCAGCACATCGCTGCGACGCTATTTGGGAAGTTGTCTTTCAATTAATCCTGGGATTTTTTTTTTTTTTCCCCAATAAACACAGGCTTTAAACGCCCCCGTTCAAATAATAACTTTTTAAAAAAGTCATCACTTATTGTTTTTGGTTGTTAAGGAGAAGAACAATTTTCAGAGCTCTTTTGGCTGTGAAAGCGAGGTTGAATAGAGTGGAATATTTATATTTTCTTTCCCCCCCCTCCATTTTTTTTTTCTCTCCTTCTCTTTCTTTTTGCTTCTGCAAAAGGCAGCGGGTTTTTGCAGACCCGTGCCCGCGTGTGCCGTGCGGGGTCCGGGTTTTTGCAGACCCGTGCCCGTGCGCGCAGTGCGGGGTCCGGCCGCGCACACCGCCCCGGCCTCTCCCCGTGAGCTCTCCGAGCTCGGTAGCGGTAAGTAAGCTCCTGCAGCTTAAGGACTAAGAGGTTTTCAGTGCCTGGATGCCGTAAGTGCTAGGGGGAGATGAGCTGGGACTTCTGTGCCTGGAAGCAACTRTTTCCCTTCAGCAGAAGGAGCTGCAGTTCAGAAAGCTCCGGCCGCCGAGTGAGCGCTGCTAATACAAACTGGAAGTGTCTATTTGGAAGGCTGAGCTCTGATTAAAATCAGGTGTTTAATACAATACAAGGCCCAACGGTTTATGGGGTTTCAGCTGAGGATTTTTTAGGGATCACAGTTCAAAACAGTAGTCCAAAGCTAAGGTTTCAATATCCCAGGAGTATTTATTTGCAAAACAGATTAAACACGGACACGAGTGTGTGGATCTTGCTGTATTTACATCGGCAAGGTAGTGAGAACTTCAGTTGCTGCGCAAAATCCCGCACGTCCCTTCCCAAGCACCCCTCTCCGCCCGCAGTTCTGGGTGCTCCAGCCTCCATTAGCCTGTGCTTGTATTTATTAATGCCTGCATATATCCTGGGGTAAAGCGATACACGCACGGCCGGTCGACGAGGTATGCAAGGCAGCAGTACACAGTATATTAAAAACACAATATGTTGTAGAATTTCATTTCATTGGACAATATTTTAAGCAGATGTGAGGCTCCTCTGGGAATTCGACTCTATTACCTGACTTGGAAAGGGGATGAACGCGCGTGTGTGTGCGCTGGAGTGGGGGTTACGGTGAAATTCTCGGCAATTTTAATCCGGCTGGCCCGGAGAAGGGCAGGTATCGGAGGAGGCGGCGGAACTGAACCGGAGATGGGGATTGCTGTCGCTCCCTTTATCGCTCACCTCGGGGGGGGGCTTTCGGATGTCACGGCTGTAAATCAAGAGATGGGGCTCGGTCGGGGTGCGGCGGGGGGGGGGGGCAGGGCCGCACCGGGGTGTGCCGGGACTCCAGGTGAGCCCCCACACCCCCCGCTCCGGGCTTTTCATGTCATTAGGGGCCCCTAAGGACCATGTCTGGTGTCCGGCGCTTCTGGGGGGCTTGGCGGCCCGGTAGCCCCGGGGGGTTTGTGGTGGAGCAGGCAGGTAGGAGAAGGCCATGCCGTGCCCCGTGTCAATGGGCCTCGGCCTTCAGCGAGAAAATAAAACACCGATGACTGGGGAGAAGCTTCTGCAATAGCTGACGGTCTCTTTTGTACTAATGAGGAGGTGGAGAGGCGGCAAATAAATGGGTTAGGCGCTGCAYGCTTAAAGCAAGTTCGTTCCCTTTCGAAATCCCTGAATTGCGTTTGCAGAGTACAACTGCAATTCCAAACCACGCACGGGTGGGCATTTGTCGGATCTCAGGTTCTAAATAAATGCTCGTGCTGGAAAACGGTGGCCAGTGTTTCTGCAGTCCCTCTTGCTTTTCGTTATTAGGAGTACGACAAAGCCAAAGTTTCAAGTCTGAGTTTTTAGGCAGAGCTGTTGCATCCTCCCGGGCAGGCTGGATTGACAGGAAAATGGTTGCGAATCCAGCCCTGCCCTGCCCGACCGTCCGAGCGTGGTCCCCGGTACCTGCTCCTCGGTTTAAGGCTTCGCCTTCGAAGAGGACAGGCTTCCCCTTCGCTGCTATTTTTTTTTTTTTTTTTTTTTTTGAGATGAGATGGTGGAGGGAAAAGGGAGCGGGAGAGAAGTGAACTGAACGCGGGGGCTGGAGTCCAAGTACCACTTCTCGGCGTGCGACTGTGTTTGTGCTTGAACAGACGGTTCCAATATTGGAACACACGGAGGACGAAAATTTATGGCGGTTTCGGGCGTTTAGGGTTTTTTACCTCTTCAAATCCGCCGCCTCCTCTGCCCGGGGTCCCGAGCTGGCAGCGGGCTCCCAGGCCCCCGGGCTCTGACAGCAGCTCGCTCGGAGCGGACAAATCCCGGGGAGCGGCGGAGCGAGCGGGGCCCGGCCCGGCGCTCCCCGGCCAGGGGCTCCGCGGGGCGGGGGCCGGCGGTGCGGGGCTCCCGGTGACCCCGCCCGCCCCCCGGGGCCGTTTCCTCGGTGGCCCGGCGCTCTCCGCGCTCGCCACGCCGGCCAGCAACGGGGCCAGGAGCCCGGCGCTGGGGAAGCCGCGGCCGGGGGCGCAGCGCTGCGCGGGGCCGGCGCAGGTGCGGACCGGCGCGGAGGCCGTGGGCGCSGGGTCCCCGCAGCCGCGGCTGCTTCGCCCTCCCCCGCCCTGCTCCGGATCTCTTCAATTAGGCAATTAGGGATGCCGGGCAGGGAAGGGGGGGGGGGGTGTTGATCCGCTAATTAAGGTGATGTGTAATTAGCGCTTCAACAAAAATTACCAAGGATTTAAGATCAGTTTAGTCTTTAAAAAAATAAAAAATCAAATTCTACAAATATAATTTATCAATTCACCCGCCCTCCCCGCTTGATTTATTTGAGAAAGTGCAGAGGGAACAACTGCAAAACGCTTCCTTCTCCCTTGTCCTGGGAAGAAACCTGGCGAACGGGAGGAATGAATCGGTTATTTGACGTGGGAGACTGACTGAACTTGCCCGCAGATTAGCAGGTTTAAGGTGCCAAAGTGCTAAAGCTGAAGAAGACGCAGAAATCAGGGACTGAATTTTGGCCTGCAATAAAGTCAATGCTTGGAGGTGTCCGTGTAGTTTGTGTGTGAGGTCCGTGTGATGTTCTATGCACCTGTGTTTACATCACAGGGCATTTGCCTGTGCATATATAAATGTAAGTTTATAAAGTGCATTAAAGAATGGTACGTTATTCCAATTTCACTAAATTCCCGTGTCCTATAAAAACACCATCAGATACAAAAYGTGTCTATGCAGATGCATTTGTCTGTTGAACCAATAATGCACATACAAAGATTTTACAACACATGGTAAAATCACAGGTACTGTATGATCATGAACCAGTATGTTATGTGCAGATATTGTGACTTGTATTTTTAAAGCTTTGTTTAACAACAAATAAAGCTGCCTTATTTTTAGACTTTGTGTTGGAACTGCAGTATAAGTTCAAGTTCAACAATAGCATATTAGGTCTTTAATGAGCTAAGGGGAAAAAATTAAAACAAGCATATTTCTAAAGGGTGCTATTAAAAATACCTGCTGAAGACACCGGGGTCAGAAAGAGCAAAGAATTGCTCTTCTGTTCCCCACACAGAGAGACACGGACCAATGTTCAGTCATACATTACTAGTATAATAAGACTTTGAAACGGGCAGGATTCTGAACTATCGAAGGGGAGAAAGCCAAGCGTACCTGAAACACACAAAATCTCCACTCACTTCTAGGCAAAATGCGATGCAGGAGCTAGGATTTCACAACACAGGAGCAGTGTAATTCATCGCTGTTGCTCACTGTAATAATACCCCGGCTCCTTAGTCGGATGTAACCGTTCCATGACCGGTGCTGCAGGAATGCTCCAGCCTGCCTGCTGCGCAGGGGTTACACCTGCCCGCCCGGGCTGTGCTGCTGGCGGCACGAACAGCCTCGACGGTGAAGCCAAACACCTGAAGTGAATGACAAGGGAATCTTCGGTTTAAGAGGGAAATATCCTTCTGCAGCRCGGCTGCGTTCATTAATGTTTGTAAAGCACCCTGAGACTCTCGGAAGGAAAGGCCCTATTGAGTGAAAAGTATTATTATTGTTATTATGGCTATGATTATTATGGCTTATATATTTTATAAAAGCTCTGCACTATTTAATATAGTGCTTCAAAGACAAAGGCCTGAAGAAGTTTGCAAACATTAATGAGGTAAGGCTCAGTAGCCACCTTGGCGGCGGGGAATGTGTTGCTAGTTCTAGGGCTTAGCTGGGAAGCGGAGGCAGTGTGTGATGACTTGCCGGGGGATCCCCGTCCGCTCCTGGTGACAGGATCAGGAAAAGAACCCACATTTTTCAGACTTGCCCTTGCCCTTCTAACTGTAAATTTTGCATTCTCTCTGTTTATTATATTTTTTTTTTTCCCCTGTTGCAGTAAAGTTATGGTGTGAGAAATTGTTTATTGGAAGGAAAATCTACATTTACAATCTAGGCCTTTTCTATAGTGCAAGGCTGATGGCATGTAAGACTGTGTGTGCTCTCTGTGGGTCAGGGCAAGCTCATGCTTTGTTTCCACAACTTGATGGCTCTCCCACTATTACTGGATATGTTTATTTTTTTCCAGTTAGAGATTATTTAAATGATAAACTCGTGCAATTCTGAATGCTAACTGAAAGGATAAAATCTTAGCTGAATAATGATTTTCTCATGCCTATTTCCCAAAAGATATTTTTAATCCTGTAGGGGTAAGTAACCAGCGTATCAATAAATACATATACATACAGTGTCCATCTGCAGTTAAGAATGAAGACATCTGAAGGATATGTGCAAACACATTTGTTTCCACTCTCTGGATAACAGCCTGTTGATATGTCAGTACTCCACAGCGTTCCACACCAAAATTACTGCTGTGTTTTCTGATCTTAAATATGCCCTTTTTTTCTGGAGGAATTTCAGGTCAGGGATGTCGTAGTGGAAAAGATCTATGACCTTATTATTTCTTTTATTTTCTTAATGGATTTTCATGCATCACCGCTACCTACTCACGGGCTGTTTATTTTTATTTTTATTGCAGTAGGTTGTGCGTTATGTAGCGTCCAAATCTGTAACAGAGTGTCCCTGTCCTGAAGAGTTTTTTTCCTTCTCTTCATTCAGTGAATGATGTGACCCTCTTTGCTAATAAAAATGAAATATGACTTTCACCCCTGGAATAAGTGTACTTCTTGGTGCTTCTGAATGCTCATACCCTGAATAAGCAGCTTGCCTTTTTTTTTTTTTTTTTTTTAAGTGCATTTTGCTTTTTTGCTTTCAATGTGGTTTGGTTTTTTGGTTGTTTTTTTTTTGTTTGTTTGTGCAGCTTGCCTTTTTTTTTTTTTTTTTTTTGTAGTTGGGAAGAGATTTCTCTGTCGTAAGGGTCGTGATGTGTGCTTAACATCAGTAGGTAGGGCTAGAATCCAAACTCCTTTTCCACGGAGTAAAGTGCTTCTCTGTGCAAAGGTACCAATTCTCAGTCGCTCTGTTCAGCAGCGCTTGGTGTGCAGGACAGTGGGGGAAAAAGGAAAGTTTCTGTTTGGAGGGTGGACGAGCTTTCATCATGTAGCCCCAAAGATGTGCTTCGCCCAAATTTATGACAGAAAGCTAGTGAGGCATTTTTTTGTACCACTGAACCCACTTTTGTACTGCGAACAAGGCCACTGGTTCTCTTGGGGAGACATTTTCCAGCTGAAAATGGACTGAGACAGCCAAATTATTTCCAGTAGGCCACAGAATAATGCTTCTATCACGGTAAATCTCGGCCTCTGTTGAGCTGGTGTGGAAAGGCTTCATCTTCTCTTACCCATTCGCTTTTTGTAATGCTATGGACAAGATCGGGGGAAGCTGGACCAAACCACAGCTCTCCAAAAAGAAGTGACTGCACAAGCATTTGGGGTGAAATGTCGGACCAAAATAAACTGGGTGGTGATTTATTTTTGTCTCGATAGTTTTACATCTTTCAGGTGTTTTGCTTTAAGGTAATATTTTGTTGTGGTAGGTTTTTGCTGGTCTGTTTTTTTTGGCTTAGAACTCTCTCACCAAAGCTATGAGACACAATGCCCCGGCGTCAGTTATTGGGATCAATTTAGCCATCATTACTAGATAACACTGTCAGCCCATTCGAGATACATATTTGCTTAATAGTTAATGTTCTGTACGAAATACTGAGGGTGGGGAGAAGTCAAACTGTAGTGAATGCTCTGCTTATTTTATATCCACTATAACTATTTTTGTCCATGAAAATTGGCTTAATTATATCAATGGAATGTTTCTTTTTCAATTCTGTATGCAATTAGTCCATCTTGCTGGCTGCAATTTATTTTAATAAAAAAATAAACCAGTGGCGTGTTCAGTTCCTCATCCCCTGGGGACAAATGCGATTGGTGTGTTTAATTTCATTAACTACAATGCGGCCTACTGGAAAAATGTATAAAATCAGCTTTATACAGCTTAAACACTGGCATTTGAAACAAATCATTACTGCGTTAGCTGTCACACTGGTAATTCTAGAATCCAAGACAAAAATATTATAGCTGTTTTTATAACCCTCTGCAAATACACTGTTAAAATAATTTGTAATCATTTTTTAAACATGCCCTGATGTTTTTAGTTAAAATATCTTATCACCACCAAAGAAGGTTGGCTATTCATTATCGCATGTATGTTTTATCGAATGATTCATAGGTTGCTTCCCCTGTAGAAAATCCACGCCTGTCTGCCTGAAGCTCCCCGGTTTGAAGATGGACTGTTAGTACCGAGTGAAACACACTTCCCCCTGTATTTTTTCAACCGAATTGGCTTGTTCCAGTTTGCAAGCCTAGCTTTTGGGAAGGCAAGTGCCAGGAACAGTTTTTCCTAGCAGTGCAGATGACGAACATTATGAAATTCAGCATCATTTCAAACACCACCTCCCCCTTCCACTAGCTTTTTCTTTATATGCTACCCAGCGTGCAACACCTTCTTAAAGTCGTTCTGAGTATTTCTTTGGTCTTCGGAGGGCGGGAGGGGAAGAGGGGAGGGTGTGTGCATCCCTCTCCCGGTGTGTCCCTGCAAATAGCTTTCTGGTGTGATTCCGGGGGGTTGTAGCAAGGGCCAAGCRCAGCCCGTTCCCAGCGCTGCAGAGCCGCCCCGGCTCAGCGGGACTTCGACCCAGACCGGGGGGCAGAACCTTCATCTAGTTCACAACTATATTCCTGCACTTTATTAGATCAGGTATTTTTCAGATACCGTGATTTAGCCACAAAACTGTTCTTCACCGCTTTTGTTGATACGTATGTCTTTCATACATAAGCGCACACAGCGTTGGTTTGAGATGCATGTATAATCAGTGGATAATGTTGAGCAGAACACATGTGCCTAATTCTCTTCTGTGAAAACTGAGGTTAAACTGACAAAATTCAGGATTTTTTTTTAAAATGGGAGGCCAGATCCTCAACTCATGTAAATCAGTATCAACATCAATGAAACTAATTTTCACCAGCTGAGGACATGACCCAAGAGATTTTGTGCGTATGTGCATAAAATATACAAATATTGGTATATAGCTGGTTTAAGGGGATTCATTCTTAGCATCTGCAGATCAATATCCGATGGAGAAATGTAGCTTGTTTTTTCCCTTAACTTACAGAATGATCAATTATATAACCTCAGCGTATTTTAGACAGATTGCTATTTTCTGAAGTGGCATGGGCTTCCTTTCCGAAGAAGTAATATACAGAAGATGGGCCATATTGGACATAAGCCATCTGTTCCCTTGCACGCACTGTGCTTTTATTTATTTATTTTTTTTTCCCCTTCCACTGCTGTCATAAACAGTAGTTAATTTTCTTTTCCATATCTTTAACTTTATAGCAGTGGTGTTTTGGTAGAAGTGATATCGAGTTATTGGTATTACAGGGGGGAAAAAAAGAAATCAGCTTTATTTCCTACTTGATATAAAATCACTTCAGGGGGGCTAAAGAAGCTAAACGCGGCTTCCCTCGTCAGGCTGAGGAAGCAGCTGGGTCTGGAGGAAGGTGGAGGTGGTGCCCGTGAACCACGTAGCAGGGCGGGGGACGGGACCCCGGCTGTGTTCCTGTCCGCGCCGCGGGGCCGTCCGTCCCCTGCCTTGCTCCGGGGAGCCCAGCCCTGCTCCTGGGCTCGGCGGGACGTAAGGGCAAGCTGCAGAATGGGGGAAGAAGGAGACTTTTACCCCACTGCTACGTAAACCTTCCTCCCAGAGCAGCTCTACCTGAGGTTTAGGCGCAGGACTAGGCTCGGGCCAACTCTACACCAAGAACTGGCCTCCAGCACAAAGGCTATATTTAGCGCATGTATTTATTCTCTCAGCCCAGCGTTATTGTGCTTTGAGTAGATGATTCTTTGGCTGTAAGAAAATATGGAAAGTTGGATGTGAAGTTTTGCTCAGAACATGGAAAAGTTGTAGAATTGCAGTGGAACTGGGGGTGGGGTCCTCTGCTGCTATTATTAAAACAAAAAAACCACCAAACTGTGAGCGTATTGRAACAATATTACCTGATCAGAGATTGGTCTGAGGTGCAGAAGAAGCATGAAGTGTGTTT
The DNA here is from genome assembly GCA_030449065.1 of Oceanodroma leucorhoa. Taxonomy (NCBI): domain Eukaryota; kingdom Metazoa; phylum Chordata; class Aves; order Procellariiformes; genus Oceanodroma; species Oceanodroma leucorhoa. The sequence goes on along the minus strand of JASVER010000040.1, from coordinate 1,563,413 downwards.
TTTGCTAAGCTGATGAACTAACTTTATCAGCTTGAGCAAATAATTTACCCTCAGCTACTTCATCTGTAAAATGGGAGGGATATGCATACCTGCCTTTGTGATTTCTGGATAAATGTGTCATTAATGATCTTCGTGTTTGTTCCAACTCTCACTGAGGTCGTTGGGGCATTTTTGCTGAATTTACTGGATCAGTTTTTTTTTGTTTTTTTTTTTTTTAAGTTTCAGGTTTGGCTAAAATCTTTTATTCTGTCTCAGATGCTTATAAAAATGCTTCTGTTTACGTGTAGTCTGGCATTTTCTTTCTTTTCAGGATAGTAAATACTAAATATTAATTTACATGATTCACAGTGAATGGACCTTTTGGGCTCAATCATGTAAATTAATTTTTAAATGGCTGTGCTTGAAGTTCATGTAGTATAAAATTGCTTTACCATTTTTTTTCTGTTTATAGAAAAGGACTGGTTTCATTTTATATTTTATTACATAAATGTGAAATAAAGAACACGCACAACTTGCAAGTGATCATATATTTTATTTTAGAATTATCACATAGGAATAAAATAAACTTAAATCCCTACATGGCACAATAGTCTCATTTAAAAAGCACTTGATACCTCATGGAGAACTTTGAAAAGCCCTCTGCTCAGAAACAGTTCTGCTCATATATCCCCTATATAATGAATAAAAAACAGATCTTTGTTACTTTGGGAGTTCTTAAATTCTTCCTGCTAGAATAGTCTTCAAGTATTTATCCAGATAAAGTTCAGAACAGAATTTGGTTCTTCGTCTTCTGCTCATGATAGTATCTATAAGGAGCGATTTCAACAGCTGCTCGGTGCGAGCGGCTGAAGGTGAAGCCTTCAGGGGATCCAAGTGACTTTCACGGACGTGTCCTTGAGGAAATGCCTGAGGAGCTACCGATGCTTCCTCAGACTGCAGGAGACGCGTGCTTTTCCAGACACGTGGAGTATCTCCGCATTTAAGCCCCCTTAGGTAAACCCTAGTGCTTCCTCAAATTGCTTATTGTGGGGGGTTTAGGATTAATTATTTATATATTAAAAAAGCGCGCACCTGTGAAGCAAAATGGATATCAACCTGTTAAATACGCGTCAGAAAACTCACTTCTGCATTTTCTGTAGCTGTTCAGACAGGCAGAGAGGCGGATGATACAGATGTTAGAGGCCTACATGTTTCAAAGTATGTATTTCCTTTCCTCTTTAAACCTCCATTTTACTTTTTAACTCCCATTTCAGATAAAACGGCATTTTTGTGTAGTTCTTCAGTCAATGTGTAGATCTCTGTGTCCTGAAGGAACACAGAGGCTTGGTGCAAATAGCCCCACGCGTAGCCTCTAGCCATCATCAGAAAGTTTCTTGTGTGATCCGGGAGTCGATACCCTGGCTAAGTATTGATTCACGTAATAGTGCTGTCTGTTCCAGTAGATCAGAAACAGGAGTCGCGTTTAACACCTATCTATAAATCTATCTTTACCCAATGGACAGTAACTGTTTTTTTCAAAGTATCGTCGTTTAGCGGTTTGTGAAATAAGTCTTGAGGCGTTAACCAGAGAAATGCCGTGCCACAGAATTAATTCTATTAAGCGCCTCTTCTGTATGTCTGTGGCCATGCTACCTGGGTGACTTGCACGATATCGGTGAATTTTGCTTCTCAGCACGACAGTGGTGGAAGGAAGCACCTGCTTGGCTTGTCCGGGGAAGCTGAGGTTCTCACAGGTCTGTAAGTCAGCCCAAATCACACACCTGGAGACTGAACACAGAGCTCAGAGAAATGGTCCTACCTAGAGACTTCCCCCGTCACTCGCTGAAGCAGCCAGTACTTTAATAAAGGAGGTGGGGGGAAGGGAAGGAAACTAGAACCGACGGAAGATTTCTGGAGCGTTGTTTCGGTTTGGAACCCTCCTTTCTTTCCTAATGAAAATACTGAAGGCATAACTTAGGGCAATTTGAGGCTCCTGTCTAATTCAAGACCAGGAAATACGAATTCCATGATGGAAGTTTGCCTTTAACCTTGTACAGCTGATTACTGTCTTAAGGGAACCTTCACCGTAGCTGGACATTTACTCTCAAAAAGCAGCATTGCAACCTCGCTGCTCAGAAGCTGAAGCCTGCTGAAGTTCATGGTAGTCTTTCCATTGACTTCGCTGGACTTTGGAGCAGGCCCTCCAGGCACTGAACTCTTTGGGACATCAATGCTACTTGCATATAAAGATTTTTCTTATATCTGAGTTTGTATGTAATGCTCGTTAATGATTAGCTACCAAGGGTCCGGTGTAAGGTATACCTATTTCCACGGATGAAATCAGCTGTGCCTTTGTCTCTACTTCTAAAGTCCTTTTTCTGATGTGACCTGACTTTTAAAATATTGATAGACAAATGGGGTTTTTTATCTGTAATTTGAAGAGCTATATGCCTGATTCTTTTCAAACAGCCTAGAGGAATGTGTATTTACTGCCCCTTCAGAATCCCAGCATAAGTGGAATAATCCCATTCCATAGTCGCGTTTCAGCAATTGAAGACTAAAGAGACATCTTTGAGGACTTCCCTGCCATATATATATATGTGTGTGTGTGTATATCTAGTTCAGTCGCAAGCTGTAATTATGGAAGGGGTATTCTTCTTGTTGATAATGACAGATTCTTAATCTTTCTTTTTAGTTCTTTCAGTGAAATTCCATCATACATGTTTGAAATGAGAAGAGTCCCTGAAAACACAGATATCTACCTACTGACCTATCTATCTAGAGACTAAATATTGGAAGAGTGGTCATTTAGATCAATCTCGTGCCTCAGTGCTCACATTAGAACAAAAAAAAAAGCACTCTTGAAAAATTACTGAATTCTCCTTGCAGTGTCAGGTTCCAAGATAATGATGTGTCTGTGTGTGAAAATATTAAATTGCAATAACATGCAGAGTGAGTGGCTTTCTGAATGGGGTATTCAGTTCACAGCTTGGACTATACATAAAGCTAGTGAGTGACAGAATACAAATGGTGTCATAAAACATCAGGGGAATTTACAGCCAGTCTCAATCTTTTTGATCTATATTCTATCTATGGAGCTCTCTCAATCTATCTATCTTTAGTTAATGAAACAGTTAAACATATTTAATTATTTATCACTGTTTAATGTCAAGAGTTATCAAAACAGATTACGTTCCCCCCCTTAAAGGTATTGGAAGAACTTTAAATTGTATGTACGAAAGTCTGGGATGTTTCCTGTCCAAAGATAATGCTTTAAAATGCATCTCTGCASGTAGATGTTTTTAAATCACAATTGTTTGGTGAAAGCAGACCCTTTCATTTCTTTGCCTGAGAGCATGCTTTATTTCTAAAACTTTGCTTGTTTCTTACACAAACTGCTTCTATTCTTCATAGAAAGAACAGAGAAATGAGAATTCAGTTTCACTCAAGATGAGAAATGAAATATAACGGGGCAGTTCTCAGAGGGTATAATTTGACCCACCTCTCTGATATGGCCCAATAACAAAGAGCCAAACTGAAAAGTMATTCAAAAAATAAGTCTGCTATGCCCACCCTCTCTGCGTGTAGAAATCGGCCCCAGCAGGGTTTATAGAACTCCTTAATGATCACGTCTGAAAACTAAGCATGCCAAGTGCTCTTGCAGCTTCCCGCTGTCTGGGTCTTCTCACGCATGTATGTATGTATATAAAATATTTTATGAAAGTTCTCTAAGCAGTCCCTTGAAGCTGACACCCCTTCTGAAATGTCAGGGGCGGATCAGAGAGCTAACCTGCGGATCTCTTGTTTCATAGAAGAAGATTTCAGCATTGCAAACCTCCCAGGACGTTAGGTTCTTACTTTCCTCCCCTCTCCCCCCAGCAGAGGTGTTAATCGTCACCCTCTGAAGGTTGTGTTGAGCTGCTAAAAGCCACTGTTTGTTACTGAATCTCATCTGCTAATTCGGGGCTGGAGGTAGGTGTTTGGGATCCCCCTCTGCCGTACCACCTGGGTCTTCTCTATTGGCAGCTTTGATAAGAAATCATTCTTTCTTCTCCACCTAAGCTCTCTCTTTACCAGTGGTTTTAAATTGCTTTCCACTCCTGACAGACTACCCTCGTTCAAAGAGAAATGTGGAGGAGGTTGATGGTTCTAGTAAGTATTAGGAGTCCATTACCAGAGGACTGAATCCTGTTGGGATCTCTTGGGAGACACCCCTCCTTGGCCCACCAAACAGAGTGTGGCATTGTGAGTGGAAAGGGCAGGGGGATAAAGGAATCCAGCCTCACTTTTCTCTGACAAAGAAACCTCAATACTTTTATTCAGAGGAAAATGGAATAATACTTCTGGGTTTGCTTTGAAAGCCACAGCCACCGGCTACTTTACGCACCGCGGATGGTTTCTGTATGAGGAAGAGCTTTTTCCAAGGGGAGAGGACTCTACACGTGGAATGAGATTAAAGGCATCTCTGTGCCAAGACGTTAAACATTTTGGGGTTTCCAAGAAGTATCAATGTTTCATTGCAGTCATGTGCCAGTCAGGAATAACCCCCCCTGCGCTGCTGCGTAGCACCACTCACCGCACAGATGTGTAGGAAGCAACTTAGCCTGCTGGAAATAAAAGTTTTATTATATGTCATGTTCCCTTTAAAATGCACCATGTAGTAAAGTTCTTTTGGTAAAGGTAGGTTAGGGACTACTCCAGATAGTACAGCACTCTTAGAAAAGGGTCACTTTTGTATGGCTAAGTGGCCTCCCTGTATCTTTAAGGTAGTCTGCCATAAAAACCCCTACCAATTGCAGAAAAATACTTGGGCAATGTAATCCCCCTTGCTTTTGCATGTAAGAAAAGGCTTCGTATTGTAGATATCAGTAAGAACATGAGTTAATTTGAAAGCATTGGGGTTTTTCACGTCTCAGTTTCTGATGTCTTTAAGTCCATTTTAAGTCATATCTCAGGGAGACGAAATATACATTAGAAGTAGAACGTGCCATTACAGCAAGGCGTGAAAGTCCCTGTTAATGGGAGGACGATACTGGAGTTGGCGTATTGGCATCCAGCTTGAAATACTGTACTCCCTGGTGTTTCATGTCCCGTTTGGAAAGGTGCTAGTGCAATGGTGATTATAGCCATGGTGGGCCAAGCTGAGCTCCGCTGTAAGCAGCAGATGCTGCCTTGCCGAGCCATGCCCTCCCGTCAGGGCTTTAGTCGACCGTGGCAGGGGCAGAAGAGTCGAGAGGCAGCACGGTCCACCCCTGCTGTGGATTTACATGTCTGGGAACTGTCTTGGATTTAATTTTGTCTAGTTTCGATTTTGTCAAGAAAGGGAAAATCTCCCCAGTGCATCTGTTGGGTCATTGTATCACCTTTTGTAATGTTCAATGTTGTAGGCCAAAAATTCACCATGCTGTTAGATTAATTCATGTATTAGATTTTATGACTACAGCTGATGAAGAGCAAAGTTTTTAATACAATGTGTCAGAGCCAAAGGAAAAGATTTTAGTATCTGGAATAGACAATGAGGCGCCACAGATAAGGTTTTCTGTCTTCAGTGTCTTGCAGGTAGTTTAATGATGGTAAATGTGGGATGTTGTAGATAAGTGGACTTGAATCTAAAATGAGGAATCCCCATTTTCCTGTGGGATGGGAGCTGCTGGGACAAYGTCTATAATGAAATACCCACACTGGGTAAACTAGGAAGAATGTTTCGGTGACTGCAGTCTGARTTTTGGTCCTGAGCTCTTCAGTAAATGTGTGTTTCAGAGCAAGCGGCATCATTTACGAGGGTAAAGTTATGCTTGTAGTGAAACATTTGTGTAACGAGCCCGAGGTTACGGTCCTCTGTTTTCCCACCTCCCTACTTCTTGCTCTCAAGAGAGTAGGTAGAATGAAGATAAGGGAGGGAATGGAGAAAAAGGCACCGCTCTCAAAATAGCTATTTTATGTACACGTTATGTACACTGCATTACATAGGCTCCTTTTTGCCAAATCTTTCTTAGCACCCTTTCTTATCTGACTTCCAAAATCTATTCCTGGTTTATGTTTTAAACAGTGTAAAGTTGTGTTGGRAAGCATTGGCCATTTTTAAATGCAACTGAAATTGTTGTGACCGTAGACCCTCCAAAACTGGGCCTGGGAGATTCAGGATTGTTTGTTCTCGCTGCTAGCTGCAGTCTTAAAACYAAATAAATACACATCTAAAAACCAAACTTGATTTTTTTAAATGCATGAGCTAGGTCACTCAGATCAAAGTGAAACCATTTTTTCCTGTCCTCTAGAACTGATATTTTAATTTCTAATCCCTTAAAAATTGCAATAATTYTTGTTATCATACCCAAGTTTGCACATGGAAACACGTGGTAAAAGTAAAGTGCTCTTAGTTTATGCTGCACTGGGCCATGGGAGGAACTTCTCTGCTTGCATTCAGAAAAGGAAAAAATCAACAGAATTTTGTGTATCTGTATGAGAGAGAGATTATGCTTCAGATTCCCTTCAGACTAAAGCCATTACTTCAGTGGGTCGAATTTCCTTTTGGTTTTGTCCCTTGGAACCGARAACTGGTACTTGTTAATACAAACACTTCAAGAATATTAGTATTCCTCTTCATCTTTCTCTCCTGTGGTGAAATGGAAACGCTTAGATCCTTTGCTACAAGCTTTGTAGCACCTGAAATATTAAAAGATTGGAACAATTGCTGTTTGAGGCAATCTGTAGGATCAGGTCCTTTCTGGTGCCATCTTTGTTAAAACAGGGTATATTTTTCCTGTCAAGCCATGGTATCTGGAGGAGGCAGTTCTCAAATGAAGCCATCATTGGGTAGCTTACCCAGCCCGTGTAAGCTGTGGTCAGAATGGGGCGTTCTTCCATCTGTCCAGGCGAGTTATCTGCGTTACTGACACCGGCGTTACATGGAGATCGCGGAGCTATTGAGAACCAAGGCATATCTGGACACGAGCATGCCTCGAGAAGTTCTTATTATCAAAGGAAGGTCAAAAATATACTCTTGTTTTTTTCTGTGCTGTGTTGCCTGATACCTGAAGCTGTCCAGTGAAAGTATCTTCCTTGATCCAGCCGTTCCTCTTGGTGTTTTCCTGACGTGTTGCAAACACACGACGTGAGGCGCGGGTCCCAGGAGCAGAGACCAGATCTGAGCAGACGTTTATTCCAGAGGTCAGTCCTGTGGACAGACCYTTCTCCGGTGTAGTAGGGAGGTTATTTATAGTACTACAGACGTCTCGGTGGAAGAAAAATCAGAGTCCATAATGTCATATTAAAAATATTGATAAATTATTGATTATTATTTAGCCCAGTCTTCATGTGTGAGTAACTGGTTTCCATAAATCACCTGATTCCTCCAGGACTCCAGTGAAACGGAATGTCACTCACTGTTCAGGCAGGTTTCATTTAGGAAGTAAGAATCTGGCTGTGTTTCAGAAAGCCATGAGTGAGGCTGATGTTCAATGCCAACTACTAAGGCTGACACAAATGCAGAATCCAGCTGCTCGTATTGTTTAGCTGCTGCTTCTCTGCCAAGACAGGTGATAATTTCTAAATGGTTTTGATGTTTGAGTAAAAGGTTGCTCAAAATAGGATCTTTCAGTAAACATATTTGTAACTCTAAACACCCCGCGCTGCCTCCCAAGGCGTAATTCCTCTAAAGACGGGGCCGTTGTGTCAGCGATGATGCTGCCTCTGGGATAACGAGCCCTAAAGGCCCCCCAGGTCCGTGCTCACCACCCACTCAAGGAAAGCGTCGCTAGTGGAAAGGTTACTTCTGAACTGGATTCTGTCCACACGATTACTGTAGGAGCAGTTTCTGGCAAAAGTTGTTCTTGTGAGTCGAGTACTGGAATTATAGCAACGGTCCCTTGGGCTCTGTGGAGCTGATTTGCACTATCTGATCAATAGACGACGTCTAACTGGCTTTGTAGGAGGGGGACAGCTGGAATGACAAGAGATACTGGCTTTAAATGGCAAAACTCTTTGTCTGTAAGGAAATGAATTCTGAGAGTTATTTTGCAGTTGCAGAAAAAGCCCAAATTCTATCCCTATACCTTGAGCTACTCATTATAAAGATATGTAAGACGAGAAGTTAGAATTAAAATGAATGTGTGGCTAAAATGAGATCCTCCTCATTTTGGTGGGAACAAATCTGTCCCTTCCGCCCCCCCTCCCCCAAGTGCATTGCTCTTTTCCTTAGCTCATGTCATCCAAAATAGCTGTTAAAATTTTAGTAATTATTAATTTTAAGGCATTATTTTATCCCTTGTTAAACTTCAAAACAAATGTATTAGTTGTGAAAACTTCTATATAGAAGAGGAAGCAAATTGTTGAAAGAAAAAAATAATCCCACCATTGACCTGAAAGTCAGACATTTCTTCCTGTTATTTTTCTGTTTCATTTCTTGCTTCTCTCCTTCACTGCAAGAACGTCTGTCTTCTGCTCACTGTTTCCGCACTAGGAGAGGGAAAGTGCTGTAGTATTKTCCCTGTGTGCTACTGATTGATTTTTATTAAAGCCCCGACACCCAGAGTCACTTGGCTACATACTGATTTTGCTACATACAAGAAAAAAAAACCCAGCAGCAAAAAAACCCAAACCCAAACCCCCACCACTGCAGTGAACCACGTGGATCTTCTACACTTTATCTAGATAAAAGCCTTAAGAAAACAGAACCGAACTGAATCCAGAGCRGATTCCTTGGGAGACAGGAGATGCGTCAGTAGGGAACGGCAGGCATTTTCCACGTTAGGATTGCTCGACGTGATATATAATTGCCCTCGCCATGAGGTGGAGGGGCTGGGCATGTACAACGTCCCCCCCTGTGCTTCCTTCCCCCATTTACATGATGGGTGTCGTGCCCACACTCCCCCCCCAGTTTAGACCAACCGTATCACTTTGCAGGGACCTGGTTCACAGTTTCATATGCTTTGGGGCTGGCTTTACTGTGAGAACATTGTCTGAGCCATTCCCGGTGCAGTTTTTTTTGTAGGCCGAACGGGTTTGGATAGTTTGGAGGAATCCCTAGTCTCTGGCAGCTACCGGAAGCAAAAGCCGAAGCTTTTGAAGTCTCCCCATTTACATGCAGCATGAGTTTCCCATTTGATTAAACAAATGATGCTTTGCTTAATTTGTCTATGTTGGCTGTTTTTATGAAATATGCACTTAATTAAGTAAGAGAAATACAGAAACATGTTTATTCTCAAGATTTATGCGAAAAATGAGAACCCCACTGAAATTTCCAGTAGTGAAGCAATTAAGTAATGGAATTCCACAGTATAAACATAGTATAATTCAACTATAAAAACGATGTCTAAGTAATGTTAATGAGCTGACTTGAAGCTACAAAAGCTAGAAAAGTTCACGGTTACAGATGAAAATTGAATTTGTTCTGAATTATAACTGAAAGAAAGTTAGTCTGCATGAGGAATAATCTGTGGTCCCAGCCCAAGCTCTGTCCATGTGTACAATATGTCAAGCTAAACATCAGCAAAATGTCGGGGTAGCGAAACTGGCCAGGACTGTCTCTAGGTTTTGTATGGGTAGCTCTGATCCATAACAGCATTATTATACAAATTATCATTTGCTCAACTGGTAAACAGTGGTGGCTGAGAGAGTTAAGGGAACAGGAGTTCTGTGAAGAAAACGATTTACCAGTTCCAAGGAGCAAACAAGTCAGGTTCTTATTGATTTCTTGTTGAAAGTTTGCATATGCAACCAAAAAAAAAAAAAAAATCACCCCCTCCAGAAAACAAAAGAAAGAAGCCCTACTTCTCTGCTGTCAGAGCCCCCAGATAACTTCTCCATGGTTTGGACTGACAGTTTGCAAAATTTGCAGTTGCTTGTTTAAATATTTTTCACAGCAACTACTTAAATATTCTATTTGCTGAAATGTAATGCAGAGCCTGAGAGCCATAAATCAGTGATCGTGTATGTAGAAAGAAGCTCAAACCAATCTGATACTTTAGCAAGGTTCCAACCTGAAAATTGACAAAATGTTTTTTTGGATTTAAACCTGAACTCTGAATTTATATTGAAAYTTGGCACATTTTGAGAACCTGATTTTATTTGTATGATTTTCTTTTCCTCTGCCACTAATTCTGACCTGATTTTTTTTCCTTTTCTAAATTCTTATCTCTTTTGGTAAGTTTCTTTAAAACCTTTTTCCAGAGTATTAACCAAATAGTTTGCTGTGAAGGTGTGTGTTTACAGTGCTGAGGTAAATTCTACCAGCCATGGCTGCGCAAAGCTTAGGCCAACGTTTCTTTTAAAGCCGCGTTTCTAGCCAGGTCCCTGGGGGTTTCACTGCACTCTGGCCTCCATGCTACATTTTCTTTTCTTTTCTCATTCCACTTCAGAATGTTGTTTCTATCACCTTCTCAGCCTAGTAAATAGCACGCTGAAGATTTATGATGTTTAAACTTTTAATGCCATAACACATTTTATATATTTTTCACAGTATTATTCAGACGTGTTATGTTATGGTTAGTTCAAGTTCTAGTGCAACTGCTCTGAGGAACTCTTTCCTTGTGGGTAGTTCCTCTTTGCCAAATAGTATTTGCACTTGCTTCAGAGGAGGAGGAAAGGAATGTCCCGTAAATGTTGCACAGGATTAAAACTGTAGATGGCCAAACCATTATGGATGGAGCCTAAAAGCCTGAACCTGCAGCCCGGAGGAACTACGGACCAGAGTTTTCTTTTGGGGGGCGACCTGTGCTTGCTGCTTCTCGGCTTCCCCGGTCCACGTTTAGTGCAGAACGACTCTGTCAGTGCTGAGGGAGGACGGCAAAGAGAAAGGCTGTGCAGGGGTCCCGAGGAGAGAAGCGGGTGAAGAGCCAACGGGTTAGCGCAGGCGGACACGGGAGTTTTCACGTCGAACTTTTCCCCGTAGCTCTGGCAGCTTTGCCGGCTGCCCCCCAGAAGCGGTTCTGGGCATCCCTGCGCCGGGGGTTTGTGCCGCGGTAGGGTGGTCGCCTTCGCTTTGCCGCTGGGGTTGCCTGCTTCTGACGTTGGGAAGGGTTTTCATCACGAAAATACACAGGAAGACGTGGAGGCAGAGTTCAATAAGCAACACACAATGCTAAGAAGGGCTGTATTCAGCTTTCATTTTGGGAAAAGTCCTGGTCTTTTCTCTTACGTTGTCCCTACTATATATATGACTGTTAAAAAGAAAAGAAAACAAAAAACCCACCTAGAATTAATTAATTGTGGGGCACATCTGCCTGCCCTGAGTTACTTTCACAGTGATACTAATTCTTGTGTGAAGTTTCATGAGTTTATAAAACATTAAGTACTTCTAAAAGAACAACAAACATTGTTCTCTCCTCACACAGATCCTAAACCCCAGCTACCAGATGGACCAAGGCCTGTACCCAGCAAGGGAATATTAATTTTGATGGAGAGAGACTTAGTGTTCTGGGTATTAAATTATATGCCTTGGGAAATGCAGCACAGTAGATGTGTGTTTGTAGTGAGTAGTGTCTTTGTTTTTCATATATAAAAACACTAATTAAAATATAATGTAAAAAACTGAAGTATGCTGGTTACATTTTAGTATGCTGCTAAGGTAAATAAAAATGAAACAAAAGAGATATATATTGGGTCATTAAAAGTGCATTGTTAAATCGCTTTATGCCACAAAATTTCCGAATTAAAAGCTGAACAGAAATACATCTGGAATTGGACACAAAAGCAGATTACTGTTACTTTATCCGGAGTTCTGCTTTTGGTCTATGGTTCATTTGCGCTGCCGGTAACCACTGTGCAGAGAAACACAAGCAAGCGCAGCTCCTGGAACTGTACCTTGCAAAATTTCCTTTTTACAACATCTCCAGTGGTCCAGCATAACCCCTAGCAGTTGTACCCTAAGGCTTGGAGAGCTGAACTCCATATGCTGTCTGGTGCTTTGGATATAAGGTCCCTTTTAATATGTTCAAAACAGAAACAGCTTGGAATATTAACTTAGCTGTACCTTACAGCTTACAGTGTGTAATGAGGAAAGTAGACAAGCTGTCAAACTTAGCAATTAAGACTGATCCTTTGCAATTTAAAATGTGGAATATCGCATATAAAACTGAACTATTTGATGTTGTTTAATCAAAGCATGTTACTGATGGCAAACCCGCATGGGCTTACAACGGCAAATCAGCACTAGCTTACTTCGATTTTATCTTATTGTGCAAGCAAGTGTGTGACCACCCTTAGGCTCTTTGGAACAAATGCAGTGCATTCGTTTCATCACTGCAGCCCTTCACGGCCTCGTGGCCAAAGGAGAGGCTGGGGTGGAGGGGGGACTGTCCCCTCCAAAGCTGCAGAAGGTGCTGCAGGTACCTGGCAGACGGGGGTGGTACCCTCCCTGGGACGGAGCGGGCGCCTGTAATGCACCCAGCATGCYTGGGGCAGCTTCCTGGCACTGAACGCCAAACCTGCTGCAGGAACAAGTACCCTGCACAGGGGATAGACTGGTGTCTGGGGGTACTGTCCGCTTTAGGAACTGGACATCTTTCGTTTGGAAACTCAGAGGGAAGAGTTCTCCCTGAACKGATGGAAACAGGCTGGAGCCTGGAGCAAAGCAAAGCACCCTGCCTTGAACAGCAGCCTCGCCAGCTTGCCATGTCTTACGATGACCACGGGGTTCTGAGTATTTCTCTTCATACGTTTAGGGTACTGCGGAGCAGCTGTCCAGCTCAGGGTGGTCATCGTGGCAGCTTGGGAAGGCTTAGTCCAAAGCCCACCAAAAACCATAAAGATCTTTCCATTGGAGTCACCCGGTTCTGGATTTGCTCTTCAGTATGGGAAYGTAATAACTCATCCTCAGTACTTGCAGTATTGGCCTCCTTATTAATAAATGTCTTTCTGGGCAGAAGTCCAAGGTTGAAGGCCTAGGGTACAATAAAGGTTACAAAAGGTCACTTTATCGCCACTGTATTGCTTTAACAGTGTTTATTTAAGTCCCTTCCAGAATCTTCTTCTAGTCTTCCTGGCATAGGAYATGGCCTCCTCGGTAAGGAGAGAGAGAAAAAAAAAAATATCTTTCTTTGTGCCACTATCCCCCTGAAGAAAAAGCTTAACATCTGATTTAAGTTTACTGAAATAACAACAGATGTTTATCTTGTATTGTATGGCACATGGCACTACATCTCATAAACCCCCTCCTGGAGCTTAAAGCAGAGTTTCTGGTCCCTCATTTGGACACTTGCAGGCTTTGTGCTCTTTTTTAAATGTTTTCATTTCTCTGGAGCTTAATCTGCTACCAAAGTATTTATAAGTATCACGTTATAAACCGTGAAACGAGGAATAGCAAAGGAGATTTTCAATACTTCCTTCCACTAAGCACAGGACTATGCAGCTACTTACCTGCAGCCTCAAATAATGAAAAAATTGTGCAAACTTKCTACGTTTTTTCGTTAAGAAGAATCCATTTGGGGTGTGGGACTGTGGACAGATCAATAAGAAAAAAAATCATGCCTTGGGAAAGCAAAAACTGGGGAGTGAAAAAGTGAAACATTTTCACTTCTAAAATCGATGTATATTTTACTGTGAAAATAGTGATGCCTGTAGTTGGTGTATTTTTTTTTATATTTATACACGTAGATACTTACTTCAGCTCACTGCAAATGTAGAAAACTGCTGCATGACAGAAATGACAATTTTCTTCTAGCAGTAATCTGTAAGTGTTTGTGAAAATGTCAATATTCTCGTGGAAACCGTAGTGAAATTCAGACTGGTAATTTCCTGCAACTCTCTTCGATGCATTAGAGGATTAATGCTGGGTTMAATAGAGATACTATACACGTCAGAAGGGAGGCTGCTAGTATTTCTGATGACAAAATAAATAGTAGAGACGTATCTAAAGAAGCCGGTGTCTTGGGAAGAAGAAAAGCAGGTAAACGTCCTGACACTGCCCAGCAGGAGCGGTTCTGGTCAGCCAGCACCGAGTKAGAAAGGGACCTGTGGTATCCCAGAGGAGGTGGAGAAGCGTRGAACAGAAAGCCAAAGGGCAATTTAGTTGTGGAAGGACAAGAGGAAGCATATTGCTTATAGGCACCTATTCACTTYGCTTTAGGTTTAATTGCTCTTTCCCAGCAAAATGAGAGGCTGAGAGGTAGAGCAGGCAAGATGACAATTCCCTGTTGACCGTGTCCGGACATCTTTCCCTGGAGATCCAGGCAGACAGTATCCGTGCAGCAGATTCCTTCCTTTCTGCAGAATATTCTGGAGATGCCACATTACTGTCTTCAATTGAGACAGATTTTTTGATATTTTCTAGATATTTCTGAGYTCCACTGATCCATGAACATTGTGGCTTCTTTTTTAACATACTCTCTGAAGGCATGGTTTATTTTATGTTCGAATAAATGCAGTCCTCCTTTGTTTCCTCCGCTGAATTCTTTATTTATTATTTCCTAAAATGATTTGATTTTCCCCCTCCTTCAAAACACATATGATTGCAATAAGCAGATACAAAATAGAACCAAGAAACAAAAGGCTGAACATGCTGATAATGTACATTTGGTTTGTATTTATCGTTTTAAGATGTGTTTTAATTGGTTCACTACCAACATCCTGTAACTTTCAGTCAGTCAGARGAGAAACCTGTTTCATTTTAAAGTCAGTTCATTTCTTCCCTCTTTCAGCTGAGAGCAGTGGGTAAGACCCTACTGTAGTATCTTCACATTTAATTTCATTAAAACATTTAAATAAAGAGGATTGTAATACATCTTGTTTTGCTATTCTCCGTTGATGATTAGGGGCTGGATTTCATTGTGAAATGGGTTTTTAAAAGAACAACAACGCAAAACACATTTTGTTGCTTTGTAACATAAACCTTCATGCATAATTTCTAACGAAAATGTGCAACTATAAGCCTAGAAAGAAACAGTTTGCCTGTTATTCCAGAAGCTCAGTCTGTTTAGTTTAATGAAGAGAAAGTGAAAAGGTGACATGACTGCCATCTTAAAATACTTACCTGACTCAAAATTTGATTCCATAGAGTAAAGGTGTGACAACACCCAGTTTAATACAACCCTTTATTAAAAAAAAAAAAAAAAGTAGTAGGAATTGAAGAGAACAGGATTGGAAGAATGATCTGAAAGATCACCTCGTACRTCCTCCTGGACAGCGGCAAGATAAACTTTACCTATCTGTTTCTGCCAGATGTTTGTTGAGTGTGTTCTTAAAAACTGCCCGGGACAGTGTTTCCCCGCTCGGACAATTTGCCAGTGACTTGAAGTTTACTGCTGACAGTTTAAGCACTGAGGTTTGATGCCTCCTAAAAGGTCTGCGTGTACCAAACAGGAATTAATTTGAGGAAGCCTTGTTGTACAGGAGGTCAGCCTGGAAAACCACAACACACTCCCTTTTGACCTTGCCTTTTATGAGGTTACTGTCATGATTATTTTGGACTGTTAGCTTCTATCTTCAAGCTATAATTTTGGATTAGCAGTTTTCATAAATATTTTATATTTTAAAGGGTAAAAAAGTGTCCTTTTCCTCTTGCTAAAAAACCTAGGCCTGAAAGAGGACAGTTGCATGTACTTCTATCTTCCACCTCATCGCAACACACTTTACCAAAAGTCTTGACTTTGTTTCGTGAATGATTGTTCCAGAGGCTGTATTTAAACACAAGACTTTGAGGYTTAGTCAACCCAAAAAGAGTGCCTGCGCCTGGCGGAGTCTGCAGGGTGCTTTTAAATGGGGATTGATTTCCACAACCGAGGTCCAAGCGAGAACCSTGTGGATGATGAGGGTCCTCTCCCTTCGTCAGTTTTGGCCTTTGCCCCCAACAGCTTTCGGACGATTTCGTAGCCCTTGCTGTGTCCCCTCGGGTAACTCTGAACCAGAGGTGACCRGAGTTTCATGCAGACAAACTCGCTCCTCCATGGGAAAAAATGAGTCCCCAAACAGCCGCTCCCCTGTCTGATAATGAATGTTGCTGCTGCTGCGGTAAAACTGCTTAATGTGGTTAGTCCAAATCAAGAAGTTTATTAACGGAAGTGGTGAGGTGGTGGAATTACTTGGAAGTTTACCTTGGTTGGTGTCACACGGCGTTTCCGAGGCCAGGAGGAGACCTGCAGGAGCTGCCGGAGCCCGGAGCACCAGCRGCAATGGGACCTGGGCAGGCTGGGTGATGGAGCCCAGGGGAGACGGGGAGCTCGGGGGGAGCCGTCCAAGATTTGTCCCTGAAAACCAARCCGCTTGGAAGGTTTCAAAACGAAGGTCTTGAAAAGGAGTTTTCATGTCTTTAGGGAGGGTGAGTAGTTGGACGCTATTCAGGAAAACATATGGAAACTTTTGTTTTAGTAAACGTTACGGAGTTTCCCGTTTCCATTTGGCTACTGGAAACATGGGGAGGGGGAAAGATGGACAAAGATTCAGTTTGTTTGCTGGCCAATTTGGTCAAAAAGAGAAAAACTGGGAAGCGTCTTTCTCCATAAAAGTTCTTGCTGAAAGCCTCTGTCCAGCTCTGCCGTGACTGAGCCCCAGCTCCGCGGGGAGCTGGGACCAGSAGATTCCCATCTCGCCCAGACGTTTCTGCAGCGTTTCTGTGATTTTGCAAAAGAGAGAGGTGCAAAAGCAGTGAAATGAGCGGGATACAAGCCCCGGGTTGAGTTAAAAAYGAAGGGCCAATATTGCACTATTGTGGTATGTAGAGTTACTCCAGGAAAGAGTTATCCCTCAGGCACTGTGATGACGATATAAATAGTTCTCTATTCTATAAAACAAATACAGAATCATTTATTTAGTTCAGCATACTGGAAGTTTTCCAAGTCCATGCTAATTACAYTGTACCTTGTTTTTATCATATATGCTATAAATGATTTGTTATGCCAAAATGGTTGGACACTTTTCCCCCAGTATCCTATTACTAGTTTAGGTTTCTGACCATCTTCTCACTTGTATGATTTTTCCTGTAGTCTTCTGGAAAAGTCTTGTTCGCTACCTGCTACCATAGCAATGCTGCTTATTCAAGTTCCCCAAAAGTGCGTAAGAAAGGACAAAAAAAAGGTTGAAGTGCACCGTGAGACAAACACACTCCGCAGCGTATCGGTCTGTGGCTTACATGCTGACTGCACGAACCTGTAGTATGTATCTTCCCTGTTGGAAATAATACAAGCTTTAGTGTCCATGAAAATTTTGCAAAGAGTAGCAGTAAAGCTAGAGCAGCTGTACAATGAAGGAAATAGCTTTTCTCTTGTAATATTCAGTGAAGGGGCAGGTAAATGTCTTTGAAAGTGGAAGGCAAAGGAGGGGTGGGGTTTGGGCCAGAGCATTGCAGAACTTGGAGAGAGAAGAGCTGAAGCGATGGAAGATAAGAATAAAGAGGATGCAGAATATGATCAGATGCAAAAGGAGAATAAGGGAAAAAAAGGTAGCTAGGATAAATGAGGTCAAAAGGACACAGAAAATAAGAAGTGGAGTGGCGGGGGAGCATTTCTAYGCCACAGTTTTTCGTGAGATTTTAAAAAATAGACATCGGTTTAAAACATTAGCAGGGAGAACCTCAAAAGCAATTAAATTTTATAATTTCAATGACAATCAGATTTAGATTGAATTTTTTTTTTCRTAGTGAAACTTTTCACCTTGAAAGCTTTAATAGGAAAAGAGGTGGTTCTCRCTGCAGAAGCAGATGACGCATGGTCACGAGAGGCTCCAGACTGCTGAGGTGCCTGGAGTGCTGTGGGCAGGCCGGGTGTCCCTCCTGCACGACACAACTCTGTTGCACGGACCGTGCTTCGGTGCACAGCACCCTTCATTGACAGCAATGATCAGTGCGGGTGCAGAAAGCAGCCAGAGGTTTTTGCGAAGGATAGTGGATCTGCAGTGTGGCTCAGGAAGAGTAATTTTGCCGTAACTACCCGCCAGATGCTCTGCGCATATCCAGTTCATGGGAGAAGTCAGTCACCCAAAGATGACAAAGGGGTCCTTACTCTTGAGGACTGAGATGCTGATGAAACACTCTTTGAACTGTTTGAGGTTTCTTTGGTTTCTTTCTTTTTCTCCTTTTTTTTTTCCTTGTGGGCTTTTGCTTTCTTCCGAAGAACAAAAAAGTAACTTCCCATGCAGATCTAGTCTGTACAGGACAAGGACTCTTTTGAACTATTTTACATACAGTCCCTATTCAAAAGAATCTTCTTGCAGCTTCCTAAGGAGCCCTGACAATATTACATTTGGGCAAAGACAGAGCGAGCCTCTCTCTGATGRGGAGAACAGTGATTACAGCTGACCAAGTAACACTGGGGGGATTCCTGAATCAAAGTGGCAAGTTTGCTTTGCCGTATTTCATCGAGCTTTATTCACTGTTGCCCAGCGGTGAAATAGATCTGAATAGTGAAATTCTCRTGAATTTTAGCTTACCCATCTGAACACATGTAATAGAATTATGCTTTGTTAGTATTAGTTACTGTTACGCTTTCTATTATAACAGTGCGTGCAACTTCCTGCTGGGTCTGAGGCCTCTGATGCCAAGAGCCTTGTGGAGGAGATTCCAAACTAAAGCTGGTCAAAAACTGGACTGTTTTCCACACAAACTTCTCAAATTTATACTTTCTTTAGCACAGAGATTAAATCCCCTCCTATTCAAAAAAAGCCTATTTTTTTCTGCTSTGGATAAAAATAAATAAAAATAAAGTGTACTGGTATTTCCTTCCCATAGGATCTGAACATCTGGGTGGCTGTTCTTTGCCAATTCTCCTCTGAAAAAGTTTGCATCCAGGAGGAAATTGTCTTTGCGCAAACATATTTAGCTCAGATAACTTTGAGGGGGGTCAAGCTCTATTGAAAGCTAAGTAAAAGGTGACAGAAAAGTGATACTGAATATGGTGAAAATAAAATGCAAGTGAATCCAGAGATGGGAGTCTTACAAGTGAACATGCTGTTCTTCTGTTTTTTTTTACATGGGGAAGCAGTACCTGTTGTGGAAAAAACTGCAGTACTTCTGCTTGGCAGGGTTACTTGAGATTTACATTAATGGAGACAGCGCTAATTCGCTGATGATTTTAGATTGGGAGGTGGTTRCTGTCCTTCAGGAGGTTTGCCAGGTGATTTACAAATAGAGTGAGCGTGTACGCTGAAATGGCTGAGAAATCTAATCCTCGCAGTACGGAGGGTGCCCGTGCCAGCTGCTCACCAAGGRTGCATTTCATCCTTTGCAGTACTTGAGTCGTGTTTAGCAGGTCAGTAGATGGTTAGCAAAAGCTTGGTTTGATAAGAAGTTGCCTAAATTAGGCTAATGATGGGTTCTCCTGGGTAATGCAGGGGAGAAAAAGTTCAAAGCCTGGTATTTATGTGCACAAAGTCCAAATACCTGCCAAGTCTCTTTGATGAAGTGTCTTTGTCAGAACGATTAAATGAAGGTTAAAAAGGCCAGACCTTTTCTCAACATGTTTGACTTGCTCTTTCTTTCCTCTCTTCAAGGTGTCTTCATGTTACATTTATTTGCTTCATGAATTCTTTATTACACTAATCAGTCCTGATGTACAAACTCATTAGAAAATGAGCTGGAAATGTAAGATCTGTCAAATTTCAGAGACTTCTGACATTGTTAGACTCAAGGGCCTTTTTGCAAAGAAAAGAGAGAAAGGAAAGAAGCTAATGAGGAAATGTCAGATAATGTAGAAGTCAATCCATTTGGGGATGAAGTTTTACAAAGTTCAGAGAGAAAAGTTGTAACGTTGCCAGGGTAAATACCTAATTTTTTTTTAATGTAAATTTTGGCACAGAGGAATTTTTTTCTTACTGGTGTTACTGAACACTTCTGGTTTGGTTTTGTAATCGACATCTTAAATCAGTTTACTGTGTACAGGTGCTGTAGAGATGCACAGTGAAATAAATGSTGCTGTAAAGCAGGCTTTGGTCCGCTTCAAAAAGAGCTTAGATGTGTAAGATCTGTCAAGTCAGGCGGTCAAAGATCCCATCACTAGCCTAACCTAAGAAGAAAAAGGCGAAAAAAGAAACAGTGGTGAAGAGAGAAGTAACTTGCCTGCGGTCATACATTGGTCTGTGGCTCAGATAAGGAGCGAGTCTCAGCTAGTGCCCTGTTCGCTAAATCACACCTTCTCCCTCTGTCCGCTGTTAGGGTAAGTGCRGTTGTTCTTCTGAACACTACTAAGAGTGAGGAAAAATGAGCGATTAGGAACACAGAGAATAGTCTAACGCTAGTGAAGGGTAAGCCTGCCAGCCTTTATTCAGCCTGGGTTGCATTTGCACTGGTAGATCAAAATGTAAGTGGCTTATTTCATTGCTTTATTGAAAAGCTCAGGGCACTGTTGGAAAAATTGTTAGATATGTCCYGCACTCTCCGAGGAGGAGTGGTTGTTACTCCGTCCGTACAGACAGCGCAGTGCAGCAAACAGGAGACTTGTTAGATTTAGCTGTCAGATCCTTTTTCCTTGTCAATTGGAACATGGAAGTGTCCCCTAGTTCCATCATCTGCCTTATGAATATCAGGCTGTCGCCTGGCAAGGAGCGCATCTGCGTCCGTCAGCGACGCTGTTTCGCACCTGTGAAGCTTAATCGTATACAAGAGTTACTAAGGAAGAAAATGAGGACTATCACGTYTGACAAGGTGGACTGGGCTGCAGGACATCTGGGATCTGTTCTTGGTCTTGTTATGAAGTCCCTGTGTGACCTTGGGCAATTCTCTTCATGTTTCTCTCTTGACACAGACTGTATTATATGGCACTTGCCTTGTATGCACAGTACTGTCTCAATTATTGCCGGCTCTCACAAACAGCAATTAKAACACAATGCATCACAAATAGATTGTTCTTGCTTTGAGACAGAYTTTTTTCCTGAGGTGCCTATAAAAGCAGTCCCCTTGGGTTCCACCCGGGAGACACTTTGGGACCCTGAAAGGTGCAAGGGATGCACGAAAGCGCTGGCTCTCGTGCCCGACTCTGGCTCTGCACGGCAGCACACCGGAGAGCACGGACGGAGCGCCGGCGGCAGCTCACGGGCTCCCTTCCACTGCTGGCCCAGCCACTGCGCTCCCCACATCAGCGGGTTACGAACACGTGGACAACTGCTCATCCAACAAGAAGGGAGATATTTCTTACTGTGATCTCAAACACAGAGAAACACAGGAATCAGACATCTTCTGCACTGTCTTGACAGCATCGTGCTGTCAGAGCAAGTAAGAGAGGCTCAGTTACGCTGCCGGCGTTACCATTGGAGAATGTCTTTAGCCCTTGAATTAACTCATATTACCACATAGATTTTAGAGCAGGCAACTCGTCTGTTCATATAAAGTAGGGCAGAGCTGTATGCCAAGAGAAACCTTTCTCCAGAGCTTGTTCTTTCCCTCTTTCCTTGGTAAAGAGCCAGGTGGCAACTCCAATGCGCAGGTCCGGAAGACTACCCRCTTCTCAGGTGGTGTGACGCTGAAGGTCCCAGCTATAGGTCCCCAGCCGCTCAGCCAGTTTGTGTATTCCTTAAGGGACGCGCACGGGGCCCTTCCTCGGGGCCTGCTTCTCGGAGGTGCTGAGCTGAGCATCCCTGCCCCCCACCTCCAACCGCAGTGTAAGTGAACAGGAGCTGTGGTTGCTCAGCACCTCGTAAAAATCAAGCCCCTGTGGGTTTTGGGGGGATAAATGAGAGAGAAACTGGGCTCAGTGAATAAGATAAGTTTGCTGGCAAATTGTTAGTAGCAGTGAAAGCAAAACCCGAGGCATTTACATACCCATTAGAGGGGGATTTCAAACCTGGACTCTGGCCTGCTTTGAAATCATTGGTCTCCAGGGGACATCCCACCATATCCTGCCAACGCTATGCCGAAGGGCAGCTGCCATTCGTGTCCACCCTTTTGATGGCACTTTAAGCACCTCCATCCCAGACTTGGCTGGGGTTTATGGCCACAACTGCTCCTGCTAAACCCTGCGCAGGGCTGCGGAGGTGCATCTAGAGTACAGTGCGAAGGTGAACATGCAGAACCCCTCAAAGGCAAAGCTATTGCAGCACATGGGGCAGGGAGTGATGATTCATTGCAAGGAGTTCTTTTAAAATCAGATTAGACGGGGTAGGCTAGCGAAAGGGAAGGTGGTATGTTCTGCTTTGCAAACCTAACTCCATCAGAAAGGTGTCAAAGAACTGGTACTTCCTTCTTAGTTCTTCCCCCTCTTTCCTTCCTCTTTCTGTCTCTAGCTGTTGTCTTGCCTTTTTTGCAGACAAAACCCACATCTCAAATTCCTCCTCTTTGAAGCCTATGGCTGGTCAGGTAAAGCAATTTCATTCGTCCCTTAGGAAAGAGTCTTGGGTATTTTCTTTACCCAAGGGATGTGGATCTGACTTCTGAGGAGCAGTCTAGGTTTCTCTGCTGCATCAGATTCCAGGGCAGTAAAAYGTGAAGAGCACTGGATCAGACTGGCTGCCAGCAGAATTCTGGTATGTGTTTCTATCTGCTTTACTGATGACTTTGTTTTAAAAGTCCCTTTATTCAGAAAAAAATGGTAGATGTTTTTGCAAGAGTCTGCTTAACATCATCCTAAACTTTTCCCTGAGTGTATCACATCGCTGTGGTGTTACCAGCCGCATATTTAAGATTTCTCATGGTTTCTTTTCATTTCTAGTGTTCTGATCGGTACTGGCTTATTTGTCTTTACCTGCTTGATAGCCTTTAATGTCCTACTGCTCCGGGTATTTCTCTTGCCAAATAAAAAACACTTCACTGGAGGTATGAAATCTAAATGCACACCTAATTTGTTGTTGTTGGCTTTAGTGTTTTACAGCCATTGGCAATCCTTCATTTTGTCTTTAGTCTCATTTAGAATTTCAACCCGTGACAACCCATTTTGCCTTTTGGATCTTCTGAATTTGGSTATTGGGCTTTCCAGATGGAACACCAGCCTGGGAGCCGCGGCGTTTCACTTCGGTCATCCTTTCCTGAGTGATCACTGTTGCCCACTGAATAGTTTCCAGATCCTTCAGCAGCTGTTCTGCTGTACTACAGTGGTCACATTTTGCTCTAGGGCRAGGATGGCTGCAGAAATAGGGAAGAAAGGAATATGCAAAATATATCATGAAAGAATTGACATGTTTTCTTTCACTAGAACCCAAGATTTTTTTTTATGTTACAAGGAACCTTCAAAATGAAACTTTTTGAACAATTCTCCTTTAGAAAACATCTTGTAAAGAGCTGCAGAAGTTGCAGGACTGTGTGAGGCCAGGAGCTCTCCTCTCCAGACTCCGGTTAGCTCTTACTGATCTACACTTAGAAATGTTCGGCACTGCTGGTTGCCTGTCTTGCTGTTAATCATTCCTTCTGATAAGGTTGCTCTTCATCTGTGTTTATTTCTTGCCTGTCTTATCTACTCTTCCCTCATCTACCTCCTGCAGCTGGGACAGCCAGTTATGGGAGATTGATTAGATGCTGCATAATCTTTTGGTTTGGATTTGCACCAATTGATTATTTCTGTAAATAAATAAGCAGTTCACTATCAAACCAATTAGGTTTATATGAAAAAAAATCTTTTGATACTTTCTTTTACTTTTTCCTCTCTGTTGTTATGGTAAGATACCCAATATGCTAATCTTAACACAGTTGTTCTCCCCTGAAAACTTAAAAACAGTAGGTGGAAGAAAAAAAATTACTTTCACAGTACCTGGGTTGCCTTTCTTATTCAGAGTCTGAGGCTGAAAGGGCCAGTGAGTTTTCACTCCTTGAGACGTCTTTAGCTGGTTTTTCAGTAAGTTCAAACAAATTTATGAAGCCATATATGGGGAAGTTTACATTTCTGCCAAGTGCGTGTTGATAAAGGGGAGACTTTGATCCCTTGGCCTGTCAGTTGTACCTCATATGTGCTGGGTCAGGACAAAAGTCTAAGTATATTTCCCTTAGCAAATGGATTATGCTGCCCTTAAAGTATTGCATCTGTGTAACAATCAGTAGCGAGTTGGTATGATTACGTTTTGAGAGATTTATCTGGGGAAAATCCTCTGTGTAAGAACTGATTCATAACATCTAACGTTAACCCGGTTAATATGAATTGTCAAACAGCCGACAATGGGAAACAATCTCTCTATTTATAGAGACTCTGTAGATATTTAGAAGCAAATGCACACACCTGCATGTTTAACTGAAAGGCCCTATAAATAGAACACCTGACACTATCTCGATTAGGAGTTGTGGTATTGCAGTGACTGCAGCTTATATAGACAAGCTTTTTCTATGTATATTTAAGTGGATTATTTGAGGGAAAGGAGTAATTTCATGAAGAGTTAGTGCTGCTGCCAAAATGCAGCAATTTTAAAGCAAAGAAGCTTCCTGAATACTTGTGCTTTTATGGTAGCCTGACCTGGGGCTTGGGAAGTTAAGGATGCTTGAAACAAAAACCTATTAAGAAAAACAAGGTGAGCTTCTATGTATAATAGTTATCGTGTCACTTAGTGGCTTTGGGCAAAGACTGGTGAAGGGCAAAGGGTTTTCTACTTGGTGAAGTGCTTTGTGCTGCTAAACTCCAAGGCAGCAAACAAACTGCTAAACCAGTTTAATATTAAATATTTAATTCTATTTAACACCTTTTTGTGTTTACTCGGGCAGATGTGCGTGGTTTGGGCTAATCTGTTCTTAGCCAGGCTAGCTTTGTGGATACAGGACTTAGATTCAGGAAGGCAAGATTTCTTGTGGCTCTGCCACTGCCCTGCAGCACAACCTTTGCATGGTCATTTCTTCTCTTGGCTCTGCACCCTTAACAAGCAACCTAAGGATTTGTTAGTTCTTCGGGGAAAGGGCTCACTCTTGCTAACAAGTGGTACCATGTCTAGTGTCAGTTCGAAGCCTCTGGGGATTACTGCAGCAGAAATAATAACCTTAGATGAATTAAGGCAATGTCAGCTTGGTTGAACAGTATGTGTTAATTTGCTTGTGGGCAGTGCTCCACTTGATCAGAAATCCAAACCAAAAATCCCTGCAAGCAGCGCAAGGTGTTTTTTCCCTTCAGGTCTTGTGTCCCATCTGGGTCACCTGGATCACTGGCTTGCTTTTGACTTTGTAGCTCTGGAACTGCTCCGTGTGAGCGTGCTAATAATAACCTGGAGACCAAATCGAAATGTGGTGTGACACGGTGTTGAGTGAGTCCCACAGGAGCTGCAGAGGGTGTGCAGAGCCTGGAGRGAGGAGACCTCCGTAAAGTGCGAGCAATTGCTGGGAAAGTGGGTCTGATGTGTTCCTGATCTCCTCTCTCAGCAGCTTCTCACAGAGCAGCCAGCCTGAATGAGCTGAAAGCAGCCATTAGAAATACTTTTTTTAAAGTCAGGAGGGTGAAGGGACACTGGTTCTTGCAGGTGAGTGTTGCTTTCTTCCTTAGAGGAGCACCTTAGCTCCGGAGGGCTCCTCTGAAGCAGTGGTGAGCTGGTACTTGCACGTACTGTTATCACGGGGTATTTTGACACGCAGAAGCAGAAAACCTCCTGAGCTGCCCAGTTCAGAGGCAGTAACCAGCGAGGCGTGCCTTGCCGGGCCGTGCCACATTGCCAGCTTGGCTCAGCGCTCGCCTAATGCCGCTTGTTGCTGTTCAGCAGCCTTGGCCTCCTCGGGTTCAGCTGGAGTTCAACCCTGGCAAACGGCAATCATCACTGGGGCTCCCCGGGGAATAGAGGCAGCTAAGGGAGCACCAGGGTATGGCTAATGCGATGCTGAACTGGCAATCAAAAGGCAGGGTAATGATCAGCAGTCTCTCTGCAACCTGCAATGTTGTTAAACGTGACTCCTGTTTGGGGGTCGAAGGTATGGCAACGTCTAACTCGTTAGGCTTGCGTCACAGGTTTGGCCCTTTGGGGCTGAGATTGCCCATCTTGAAGCAGGGGASTGCGGTGTAAGAGCCTGGTACGATTGCCACAGGAATTATTTCACGTTCGGAAGGGTGTCAGCCCGTCTCCACGCGCACCGGYCACGCGTTCCTATGGGAGCTGCCGCCTGTGGGAGATTTTCCTTCTCCCTTTTCCCAAAGGCGGCCCCGGCACAGCCTGCGGTGCCCACAGCCCCTCCGCKGCCGCAGAGGATTTCCTTGGCCGTGGCCCTGTTGTGCGGGGACCGTGGTGCTCGCTCTGGTAGTTGTACCGTAAATGTGAGAGAGAGGAGGGAAAGCGTAGCTTCAAGAAAAAGATGCAAAAGCCCTTGCTTTTGATTCCAGGACCTACGGCAAAGGTATCTCTGAAGCAAAAAGGGGTCTCTCCGCAGGGTGACGGAGCTCCTACGACCTCTGTTACCCCCCGATAGGTCCCTTCCCCGCCGTGGGGGAAGTACAGCGATGGGTACGGCTGGCGCTGGCCTGGGTGTGGGGACCAGAGCGCTCGGGGGGGTTGCAAAGTGAATTTGGGGTTTTATGGTGCATTTCTTCTAAATGCAGATCTCTCTTACCCTGCTGCTGCTACCACAAAAGTCCCTCATAGTTTTCAGGAAGCCTGTACAGAATAATTTTCCTTCTACTTTCCCCACTTCCTCTAAATGCTGGGCCAGACAAAGGTGCTGTAAAAATTATAAGCCACAGTTTGATCTCTCCAAGTTAAATGGAGTGATGCTGGGTTCACAGTGGTTGAGACGACATGGGAATTGGGGCTTGACATTTGTTTTTCTGTGGGCTCCCTATATGGTCTTTTATTTTAATCTTATTTTTGTTCCTCTCGTGTTCTTTCCTCCCTCCCCTTCCTCCTCCCTGCATTCACCATTTAAAATAGAACAGAAAAACACTGTTTGAAGTAGCTTGGAAGGCAAGATAGAGAAAGTCTTCCAGGATGCCCGTGTAGCCCCAATTACCAATTTGCAGCGGGCCCAGAGTTGCTGGTGGGCCCCGATGCTTTGCGGGGGAAGAGAAAGGGCCGCGGTCTGCCCGGCTGTAGGCAGCATCAGTCACTCGCTGGGAGACACTGGTCTCGTACTTGCCCAATTTACATGAAGTGMTGTGGAAGACAGGGCCTTTATCTTTTAAGACAGAGGTGCAGCAAAAGCAAACCGAAGCCCTTCTGCATTTAGAGCATGCTAGGGGATGCATAGACCCGCTTCTCRGCTCAGCATGTTAAAGGCCCATTTCAGCTCAGTATAAAGGTGTTGAAAAGGTTCCCAGGAACTATAGTGAGCCCTCGAAGGAGACTTAAATGAGTTCACAAGAGTCAAAGACAAAAGGAAGAGGGCAAAGAGTGCAGACAGGGAGTCCCCAGTAYGAGATAGTGGACTATATTAGCTGTTTAAACACCTCTTGATGGCATTTGCTTTATAGAATTTTTATTCCACAAACTYGTGATTCCTGTCCTGAAGGTTCCCGGAGATGGGTTCACAGAAACGCAGGCAGGTGAGCAGWGGTGGGCTGGCAGTCCCCAGCGTGTCCCACAGTGCAGTTTGATTGTGGTCAAAGTTAAAAAAGCAAACAAACAAACAAAAACAAAAAACCACCCCCCCACCCCCCCACCCCCAAATAAAAGCAAAACCTTAAAATATTCTATAAAATGTTTTCTTTTTCAACCCATTTACATTTAAAGGCCACTCAAAACCACCCCCATTCACTCAGCTGATCTCACTAGAGAGACTGAAGAACTTAAGTGACTCCTCAGGGACTTGAACTTGTGGTTGAAGGCACAGAGATGATGTTAAGGACATCTTAAACTATACCCCCTAACGGCCCCATATTAATGTGTGTTGAGCCTTAAAGGCTCTGATCATTTTCCATGTTAATTTTCTTAGTGCAGGAATAAAAACAAAGTAGTAAGAAAAAAATCTACCGTGAAGGTACCTTTAAAAGCAATGAAAGGTGTCATCGTGTGTAATTAACCTGCAAGCTTCAGTCATTTGTATTGTTCTCAGACTGTTCATCTGCTGCCTGAACAATCTGGTAGACTTCTTAGTTTTTTGTTGATAACTGAAACCTGGAMATTCAGAAATTTGGAGGTTCAAAAAATGGAAAAAAGGAGGCAAATTACTTGTGATAGTTGAGGCAATGTTGAGCCTCACAGACGAGGCTGAGCATCTTCACTTACTCGGGCTGTTTGTCAGAGCCTACAGGATCACCCCTGGGGGTGGGCAGGCACCCCTGCCCTTTCATGACGGGCAGCCCACAGCGTATCATTTGGTTTCCACGGTTTTGTGCCAGAAATTATTCCAACTGGAGAGAATACGGTACAGAATATTTCTCCTTGCTGTTTGCAACAGCCCCCCAAAAGCGACCGCCATTGCCAGCCCAGGGATGGGAAGGGGAACGCTTGCGTGGAATAGCTCCATCTAGTGATGTCCCCCCCACCCCACCCCTTCTCTTCTCCTCTTTGCAAAGCAATAAACACCAGGCCACTTATTAATTCCAGGTCAAAGTTTCTRATTGAAATGGTAGCCACCTTTTCTCTTCTGAGAAAATATTCTGACTGAGAGAGTATTCTCTCAAGGGAGGAATTTGTGCCATCCTTTGGGCACCCCGTGTACTAAACGTGGGCATGTCACTGTTGGTGGCCTTGACTCCGCTGTGTCTATTGGATTACACACTCCAGTCTCAGTGCAGGGAGAAACATATGCTTTGGCTTTTTGGCTCAGCTGCTCCCAAACATTCACATCAACAAAAGAGAACATTTTTTTTCAGCTGATTGAGTCATCCAAATATGCAGTTGTAGGATCAGAGAATGAAAGATGTGTGATAGCTGAAACAAAGCACCTTTGAGCAGGCCGCTGGCCATAGGAAAGAAGCTCYGTGTTGACACGTCTGGCAGGAGCGATCGATGCCAGCTGACACCGTAGAGCTCAGGCTGTTTTGGCTGTGTAGGTGCAGCACCTGATGCTGTTGTGCTGTGGCCATAGCTGACGCCTGCAGGTACCRAATTATAAGTGAGATGCTCTGATGAGACTGTGCCCCTTCTCCAGTTGGGAGTAGGAAACCTATAGAAGAGCCCTCTACCCTTATATAACTTATTTTCCTCGATCGTTGCAAGACCTCCCCGGTGGGCAGGTCCCAAGAGTGAAGAAAATGATTCCTCTTTCAAAAGTAAACTTGTTAATTTTTTTTTTTTTTTTTAACTTTACAGCCATTTGTGCGCAGTGGTTCTGTTCCACTTGCTGCTTTGTTTAGCGGTTCAGGTAGTAGACACCAAATTAGGATTGCTAAGGTATTTATCAACCCCAACGGCATGAGCCTGCAGAAGGTTTTTTGGTCTGTCCCAGTGCCCTTTGAGAAAGACGAAAGGCTGAACGTTTACTTCCCTTGCAGCCCCTGAGCCCTGCAGAGGAACTTTTCCGGCCCGTCTCCCTGCTCAGTGTCAAACGGGCTACTGTCGTCTTCTGTGGGAGTTAGAAACTCTGTGACGGAAGGTGCATACAGCAATCTAATTTTTATAATAAACAGGACTCTTAAACACAATAAAATTCCAACAAAATGAAAAATTACATTARTTTGGCAAGAACTTTTTCCATGTAAAAAGATCTGGACATGGCAATGCCTTAATATTGTCCATTACGACTGAATTGGCACAGAGTTAATGTAATAAACATCCACTCAGGATAGTGTGATATTATTTTGAGGCTAAATCTGTATTTCTGCTCATTACCAAAATTGAAGCATTGGAGTCCACAATATCTTCTTTCGGTAAGAAGRATGTAAAACATTTTTTTGCCACAAAGACTGATTTAGAAATTAGAGTAACAGTAATGGTTGCCCCTCACCAGGGATGTGAAAAATTACTGGTGCTGCTTTTTCTAATGATGAAATAGTCTTCATCAAGAAAGCGAAATAATCTATAACACTTTGTGCAATGCAGGTACGGCGATAAACGCCTCTATTGCAAAAGGTATTTTGCAGGTGCTTCTGATGTCCCGGCTCTGTGTGGTTGTCCTGTGCTATGGTATCCGAGTATCTTTGCCAGGGAAGTGCAGGACTTTGGCTCCTTACTCTAAACTGTGAGGACGGTGGCTGAGGTAAGAGCAGGCTTCAGAGTGTATTCGGTTCCTTCCTTTTTAGAAAAGCACTTACGCTTAAATTTAGGCAGCACGTATCGAAGGACCAGTGGATTTCAGTCTGCGAAATGAAGATTTCAGTCTTTCTAAATAAATGAGGAGCTTCTGCTTGTGGAAATAAATGGCTGGGGCCCTGCCCACGGCTCTCCCAGAGGTGACAATGCCAGTGCCCATCTGCTTTGTCAGCCAGCCCAGCCTTCTGCAGATAGCCCTGGCATCTGTCTGGGCCCAGCCTACAGCCTTCCAGCATTTCTCCTGGATGAGTTAAACTTTTCCCCCCCTCCCCTTCCTTTCTCTTCTTCCCACCTCCCTCCCTCCCTCCCTGGTCCTTGACAGAGGCGCAAACACTCTTAAATGAGAGATAGTGGCTTCCATCCAATGGAGCCCCGGTTAATCACCGAACATCGTGGGAAAAGCACAAGATGAGGGCCGAGAAACAGCCCATTGTCTGGGCAAGATTAAAGCCCCAAAAGCCGTATTGTCTACTGAGGGGATAAATCTTCCTGCTGTCACTCAAGCACTGAATTAAATTCCCCTTCATTTCTAAAGGGGCTTATCTGTACTGAATAGGCTGTTGCGCCACAAGCGTAAGGGAACGTATTAAGTGAGCTCCTGTCTTGGGCACCTTCACAAATAGACGAAAAACAGGAGCAAATCTGGAAGGGGCGGGTGGGAGGGGGAAGAGCAAAAGTGCTTTGGACTGAGGAAAAGAGGAGGGATGTTAATTGTTGTTGCAGGTCGTTATTACTGAACGAGGTAAATGAAATGGCCATTTTGCTTGACTCTCCAGCTTCCTCGCCATTGAAATAAATACGAGGTGGAGTATTAGGAATGAGCAGCGTGCAGTGCAAGGGTGGTTCGGGCAAGGGGATGTCCTCGCGTAGTCCAGCGAGTCCCCGAATGACAGTGTGATCCTCTTGCGGGGTCCCTTCGGGAGGAACCACCCTCTCGGTGATGCCGAGGCATGGGCTATAGGTGCCCTGCCAGAGACCCTCTGCCACCCAGGTTGTCTCGGGAGGAATGGCTACAGCGGACTTGAGGCAAATATTTTTGCATGGCTTTTGTAACACGTTTGCTCAGCTGGTGGAGCTGGCTTTCCCTCAGCAGCCGAGGGGCTAGGCTCTGGTGGGAGCTGGGGAAAGGAGGGAATATTTTGAGCAGATGTAACGTCTCAAGGAGCCCACAGGCAACACCACCGCTGCTTCTTCTCTAAATGCTTCCTCTGGTCTTTGGCAAGGGCCCAGCACTGTGAGGACACAGGACACACACAGTCGCTGCTTGTATTGCTGTGATCCTCTCCTCCTCCTCCCCTTACGCTCACCCTTACGGCATTCCTCACAAAATACCGGCGTGCTCTGGCATCCCACCTGTAGATGCCTCAATGGGAATGAATGTTGTCCCATTATTTTTGGTGGTTCAAAGAAGCACTTTTGAAATGCAGCAAACAGAGGCATGAATGCTTGTCTGGTGGACCAAGTGTCAGATAATGAGCTTGCCGTGTTCGGAAGTAAGGCATTGCTGTAGGGGTCTGTTGTTTGTGGGATCCTAAAGGCTGAGGGTTCGGTACAGCTTCCTTTGCACTCCAGGTGGTGAACTGTCATTCTTCTCCAGTATGCTTATAACCCAGAAAAAAGGTCAAACAAACTCTTAAACAGAAATCAAGCATTTTTKATATTAGCTGCTATTCCTTAGTGTCAAATTATAATAATCGCACCAAACCAATTTTTTAATATTTGCGAATTGACGGTGATCGATTATAACTCTATGTAGGCGAGACTGAATTCYGGCTCTTTGTTGATACTCTTTTTTTTTTTTTTAATCTGATTGGAATTTATTTGTTTTTATGAAATATTACTTTGCCTTTGGTGATTATTAGGGTGCTTGATGTTGTGCTTGTCCGCAATCTTTATTGGTAGCCTGGTCAGTTTGTATTTGTGCAAAATAAAGTGCACATGGAAAAAGTTCTCCATCGCAATTAAAGGTTGGGTAGTAACTGTTCTTCCATCAAAACTGATTGCCTATACAATGCTAATGTCAAAGGACAGAAACATTTATATATTTCTGTTTACCATGTAAAATACTAACTATGCAAAACATACTCAACATAGCGATCAGACTTTTCAGTTTAAGAAAACAGATGATTATACTTCACCTTCGTGTTAGTATATTGGATTAGAAGCAGCCTGCATTTCGCATTYGGTGCGATTTGGTAAGTGCTAAACAGGATTTTCTGCATCCTGAGTGGAGTTTCCTCTTGTTGATAGGGTTTAATGCTCCCTTGTACAAATCTCTTACTGTGCAAATACCTCCAATCTCTCCTTTTAGCAACCCAAACCATTGCTTAAACAAGTGGGTTTACACCTGCTTACCAGATTAATTTAATTAGCCAAAAATAGAGTGAAAGAACTGGCTTGAGAACAATAGTTTGCAAAGAACACTTTTTTCCTATTTCTTGTTGAATCTGGTAATCTAGGGGAAGCTGGATCGAAATATTATTCCTCTTAGTTTCCTGGCTTCTTGTTTTTTATATACTAACTTGACAAAATAAATGATCAAAATAATGTTTTGAGTTTTTTGTATTTGAAATAATACAAAGAAAACTTTTTCTACTTTTTCCAACCATCATATGAAAGAGCTGATCTAGTCCTTTGCTRTTTCAGGAAATCCCATTTATTTGCTGTCTAAAATTGTCTCAGTTCTAAAGTTTTGCTCAGGGAAAACCTAGAGTCGACCTCTCACGAAACTGGTGTTATTTCAAGAAGCCTGCATTAGTGCAAAAAGGGTTGCAGTTGAATTGCTAGAGCTGCGACCTGCGCTGTGGTGTCATTCCGTACCCGCTGCACACTCGGGCAAGGCTGGCCCACGTTKACCGAGGGAAATGGAGCGTTGGGGMAAAACTGCCGCATCCCCCCTACAGCCCAGCACCTGCGTGGTGGCAACCGGCTGGTGCTGCACCTCGCCACAGCCACGAGAGCTTTCTCCTGGGGGRACGCCGCGGTTCCAAGCAGCCCGAATTGGCCTTCGGCATTTTTCTAAGACCGCAAATTGTTAATTATTTGAAAAAATGGGTTTTGTCAATAGAACCATTTTATTTCAGTGACCTTAAATATTTATTTCAATTTCACCCTTCCTTTTAAGACTCTCTTCTTTACAAATCAGACCTCTCATTTTAAGCAGACAGCATTTTGCAACAAAAAAGGAGCTGTATAGTAAATGTCAAATTGTCTTTTCACACTGATCCTCCTTTATCTTTTTAAATTTTCTTAAAAAGACACCAGACAAATTCCTGTTTTAATGAGTCCACATTTTCTAATAAATACAGTTATTTAGAGGTACACTGGATTGGACAATTGTAAAACCACTGAATTATATACATTAATTTGGTTAGAAATCAGCTGGTATTTTCCTATTGAATTAAGATCACGGACTGTTCCATGCATTTTTCTTCATATTCTACAATCTTTTGGAAGAGGCACAAGATTTAAGTAAAGCACCTTCAGAGTCCTACATAATGCTACTTTTAAAGTAATTTGTATTTAAAAAATAATAATAACAAGCAAACAAACTTGTTAGCCCATAGGATGCTTCTGCCCTGTGGCTTAATGGCACAGGTCTTTATACATCCAAATCCAGCAGCTTTCAATAACAAAGGATGAAATTCATGAAACAAATTGCTTCTCTCTTCATAAGTCACACACTCATATGCCAGGGTAAAGATGTGTTGATAACATTAAAATCGTTTGGTCGCCGATGAATTGTAAATTCCCACCGAGACTTGGGCCTCGCAAGTGAGCTGCTAACAGCATGATGCTGGACACAGAATGCAGTCAGATTGTGGTATTCACTACTTCATTTTTTGTAATATTTTTAGGATAAGAGCTAAGGAACACTACTGGGAGATTTTTGTAGGCAGCCTTGAAGGGAAAAAAAGAGCAAAATATGCAGAGGCGATTTAATGAACATCCACGGTTCTTTAAAGCTGTAGTGGTGTAAATGGGATCTCTGCTGACTGTGACTTTTGGGGGCAGGGGAACAAAGGATAAATTTACATGAATTTCCTTTCTGACAAAAGGTAGCACAYTTGCACTCTTTAAACAGAGCGCTGCTCTTCATCCACAGCAGAATTATATTAAGCAGGTACTGCTGATGGATGCTTCACCCCGCAGTGCTCCACCAAAGCACCTGCCTTGGGAGGAGCTCTTCTGAAGGTGAGATAGGTTTGGGTTTTGGGCAKCTCGGGACTCTTCTGCTGATGTGATTAAAGGAACACGGAGGTGCCTGAGACCTGGACTGCAGAGCTCCCAGTTCCTATCCCCCCAGGCACCAGAGAGCTACCRAATAAGAGTGTCCTTCGGTGGCATTCGTATCTGCACAGGCTTGCTAGGGCAACCGTGTCCACGTAGTCCCTGTAGTGTGGTACGCTAGCCCTGTGTTTTCCGAGATGATGTAGCGAAGGCCGGTGGTTATCTTCTCACCTGAAGAGCAAACTGCCCTCCCGTGCCAGYGCTGTAGGGTGGAGTTGGCATAACGCTAGGATGGACTTGTGTCCRGCGTGTTTGTTTGCAGGATTCCACACTGAATGCTTGAGGAACCACGTATTTTAGATAAATAAAAGAATAATGCTGTAGTTCTGCTCTTTAGTTTTTCCCAGTCACCGTTTTAATCAGATCTTTGAATTATCCAGCACAATTTGAACCCGACCGATCTACAAGTGAAAAAAGCAGTAATAGATGGCTTGCCATGCCAGTTTTGGTGAATACCTCACTAATTTCAGCACGTTTRGAGGACAGCATTCAGCCTGCCCTCTGCAATTAGAGCCCTGAGCTCTGCGGCAGGATGCTGTGACTCCAAACCCAGGGCAGGGGAGGGGGACCCAGCGGCGTGGAGTTCTTCGCGCAGGTCAGGACACTTTGGCAGGACCCAAAAGGGTTAACAAACAAACTGCCTGAATTGCTTTGTTCACTGGAAATCTAATCAGATGTTAACCTACAGTCTATATCCAAGCAATCCTTTCCTTATGATAGTGATTAGTATTACACTCAGAATGAATAGACCAAGGAAAGATTCCTATGGTAACCTTCAAAATGCATTCCATCGGCAGGCTCTGCCTACTCACAATAATTACATTCTTAACTCGTCTAACAAACGGCATGCTAATTAGCTGCTTAACCAGCCTCAGCTCATTATTACCAAGGTTGGGCAGGCTTGAGTAAAGTGACCCAGAGAGAACAAGCCTACTTAAAAAAAAATAATAGTAATAATAAGACATTTGTCAGATTTGCCGTGAAGATGGACCTCCTCCACAATGACAGGACTCTCTTTGTGTGCGGATTGGCCTTTTGGCAAACCGGCGTACCCTCAGCAGCGCGCTCCGGCTTCCTCCGAACTACGCTTCCTGGGCTGCATTTAGGTTGGCATCTGCGGGTCTTCATAGTTAGCTRCGAGAGTGTCACCAGGGCTTGCCCCAGGTTTGCTAGACACGCTTGTGAGCGAGCAATTCCCTTGCTCCAGGACAGGCTTGGTGCTCGCACCCCAAACGTCTTGGCCCTTGTCTTGGCTAAGCYCTCTCCACCTCCACACCTAGGAAATCCAGTGCGATGACTACTGACCACGGGTGTCTGGGCTGGCAAGTTCCTCAGTGTTTACCTCTGCAAAATGCCTAGCTTCCTCTGAGGCTCGAAGCCAGCACCCTGCRTGGGTCAACAAAGCAAAGATATCTCAAACAGGACTGAAGCAAACTTCCTCCAGATCTGTAGTGCAGACTAAGGCTGTGCTTGCTGGRTCATAGAAGCGTTGGTTGGAAGGGATCTCTGGAGGTCATCTTGCTGCCTGAAAGGCGGTGTTATCTGATTGAGAGCATTTCTAATACGAACACACAGAGAAACCATTTTCTCAGGGTTTATTTCATACTGGGATTTGTGCTAATCTGAGTGGTCTAATCAAAGTAGTTTTTTTCTGAGGATCCATCTAAACTGAGCTAAAATATTTCATGGACTTTGCTATTTCAGATTAATCCAGGCCTGGCTTGATTTTGTTCAGTTTAGCATAGGTTAGCTAAATCAAAGTTGGACCAGTGAATAAATTATGCCTTAGCACAAAGGGCATGTACTGAAGGAAACTGAGCTTCCTACGTTCCTGAAACACAGTAAAAGCACGAGGACGTTGTCCCATTGGGCACTGTGCTCTGTCAGTCCTGTGGTTTGAGAAAGTCTAGTTTTTTGGGTTTTTTGTTGTTTGTTCCCCCCCCTCTGCCCCCGGGATGATCTGTTCAGGGTCTTTCCCTGGATGCCAGCTTTTGCTCCTCCAACAGCCATACTCCATCCAACTCCGCCATGCTGCAGTTGTGGCCTTTCTTCTTTGAGGATGAAAGAATTTCCTCTGGTTTTGGATTGCATCCACTGCCCCCAGATTTGAGCAGGGTAGGATGGGCTCATCAGCTACCGAAATACGCACACCATCGTGCATCTTTCCCGTCGCTCCTGGGATAGTCTCTCCAGTCAGAAAGAAGCTAATCTGAGCCTCACCTTGTGTTGCATCAGCTGTGTTTGCTTTGTTTGCTTTGACTGTTTTCTCACAAAATGTTTAATTTCCTGCTGGTCCACTGTGGTGATGTACTTTCAACATATGGAGAGTAAGGAGAATAGTACTTTCATCACTTCTTTGGGAGAGGTGTTTTTGTTTTTGTTTTTGTTTTTGTTTTTAAACGTTAACACCTGAGATGAGGGAAAGTCCCAACTGGTTCCATTTCAACAGCCCTTGCAAAGGCAGTTTCCAAATAGGAGCGCACTGGGGAGGCCCCTGCTTAAGAAAGCACTGAAAATCCAGTTGTCTTTATTGCTAGTCAGGTTAGCTTACAGTAGCTAATGTGGTTAAGAAAAGATCACAAAAGTGAGGGGGTTTAAAACTCTTTTTACAGTTCTTCAGTGTCAATCCACAAAGTTAATCCTAATGTAAACAAAGAATAACACGATTTATATGCCACTAAATGCAAACTTGTGATATTGCAGAACACTGCAATGGTACGGTTTGCTCTAAATACAATCTGTTCAGTTTTTATGTCCTTACACCAGCTGGAAATGCAGGCTCTCTTACCATGATTTCAAATATTGATTTGGTTAGCATACATCAAAACATTACCTTAATATATTAAGCAGAATGTTTATTTTTGGGTTTCACACTTCCAACCCTTTTAACACCTTAATGTGCTCTTGCATTTTGTTGCACTCCTCATTATTTTTTCCCCTCTTCACCTCTGCAGTTTGTTCTTACATTGTTGAAATCTAACCGTATGAATAATGAAATAAAGCTAAGCATGCCGTCTCCAACAGAATACACTTGCCTCCTTCTATATGCTTACAGAGAACCACAGGCCACAGAGTGCAAAATTCCAGTAAAAAAAGTAGCTGTGTTCACAACTTGTGTAATTTATTTGGCTGTGACAAGATGGTCTTAAGTTGAATGAGAGGCAATTTTATACTCAAGTATAGGTACATACAGTTTTAACTTTTAAAAATATATATTTCTCTTATTAAGAACAATGACTTTCTCCATCTTTATCGAATCGTGTTTATCAGTAGAAKAGAAATGCACATGTCTTAGAACAAAATATATTGTTCTCTCTCTTCCTTTTCATAAAGTGTTGGCAAACTTTATGTCAGTAAAACCTGGAAATGGTTTTTGTTCCCATGTGTATATGTGTTGATTTTTTCAATTGCTAATTCATGCCCTTCTTTGTAAAGATGTGGTCGGAAAAGAGGTGTGTACAACTCTCTAGGCAGATGTTAAAAGGATTGGGATTTGCAAAGTTTCAAGAAGTCAGACATCTTTTAATAACCCTGTAGGTGCTCAGTGTTTTTACTGTTCCCATATGCAATGGCTATTCATGAACCAGAAAATATCAGTACCAGGGTGGTGCCAGGCAGCTGGACAAAGAATGATTAAGGGATGAATACCTATTTTGGTTATCAACTTATTTTTCTCCAGTGTAATACTTAAGTATATGCTTCATGCTACATATATCTTTACCTTGGCTCGACGAGACATGTTTACTAGTGATAATTTTCACAGATGTCTATTTGGATTCTGAGTGTGTTTAGCCCTTTGGTTTTCATTGTTAATGACTCTCCTTCTAGCTGGTCTTCCCTGCAGGTGGAGCAGTGTTTGGGAATAGCGTGTGTCTGTGGTAACAGAACTTAACTTACTATTTGAACATAAAAAAAATCCCTAAGAATTTGCATCTGAGTTCCTGTATATTCACCAATTGCAGAATAGAAACGGTATCATGTGAATGATGCATCCAACCAAAAGAGAATAACGGAGCTCATATTTCAGCTCTTGTTCGGAAGCTGCTTATTGCTGCAAGTTGAGAGCTAGGCTAGTAAAACGATTCAAGAAAATTATACATTGCTTTCAGGCCAACTCACATGTAGAATTATTATTGCCGGTGACTCTGCTATGAGTGAGTGGGGCAGCTTTAACAGCTGCAGCTATGCACTGTGGGACAAAGGGGAAAAAAGCCTGATTTTTTTTTTTTTTGTATAAAACACAGTATTTTTACCCAAGTTCTGTGTTGAATGGTGAATATGATTTTAACCATTGCGAATGGAATGAGAAATAACCAAAGGTTTCCACTTTGTAAAGAGTCCCTATCGGTCAGTCGCAAGTTTGACAGTTGTGGTGGCTTGTCAGAGGAATGCAGCTTGCTGAATTCCCTTCCTTCCACTGGAACGTAACAAAAGCTCAAGTAACGTGGTCAGTGGAGAAAAGTATTTTAAAAATCATGCAGGGAAACATAAGCTTTCTTAAATGTTTGGGAGGGGGCTGCTTGTATTTTGCATTGGTAACAAGTAGGGCAGATGACAGTGTTTGCTTTTCGGAAGGCTGAGCGGGTTTGTATGGAAGTGATTCCGAGTATTGCATTCATGTTAAATTTGTAATGGACCGTCCAAAATGTCACTGGTCTCTTCAAAGCAGTGTCATCCTT
The DNA here is from genome assembly GCA_030449065.1 of Oceanodroma leucorhoa. Taxonomy (NCBI): domain Eukaryota; kingdom Metazoa; phylum Chordata; class Aves; order Procellariiformes; genus Oceanodroma; species Oceanodroma leucorhoa. The sequence continues at coordinate 1,524,537 of JASVER010000040.1, read as the reverse complement.
CCCCCCAAGCCGAAAAAACCTAACTAAAAGAACCGTGCACCTTTCCACAGAGCCATGAAAGCAGTAAAAGGCAGCACGTACTGAGAAAACAAATTCTACCTGGTTAAAAGAGAGGAGCAAACTAAGTGCCTGGCTTGACCAGACAATCAGGACGTCCTCGTATCAAAGGAAGACTGCATCTGTTCTCATCTTAATTTTGTGCGGCACAGCGATATGGCATGAGAATGTTTTCTGAGAAAGGATCCATCTTCTGGCAGCGACCAGAAACATCATTATTTCTCAGTTTCCCACCCCCCGGGGGCACATAATTTGACGCTTAGAACTGTTTCCTTAGCTGATGAGTGGCTTTCTTGTGGCCGCAGCGGCTCGCCCGTCCCTTAGGCTCGCCGTTCAGGCGCACCGCGCGGGCTGGCCGGGGCCGTGCCCGCGGAGCCGCCGGCATCCCCCGCTGACGGTCCCCAGCGCGGGCAGGTCTGGCTCGGGCTGCGCTTTGCTCTGCCCCTCGCGACGGGGAGGGCCGGAGGGGGTGTACCAGCTGGAACACGAAGGGCTTTTATTTCTTCCAAGTCAATTCGAAGTGTTAGAATTGTGTAGCGTACCATCCAGAATAACTCGGTGACCAGGAAAATAAACAGCGAAGTGGATGCAGAAGACTTCAAGTCATCTGGCCCCAGGTTTTTCAACAGTGTCAAGTGATTTTTGTATCTAAGAAATTTCCTTTCAGCGCTGACTTGAGCAGTGATATGTGTTAAGAACCAGCTGAAACTTTTGCACTAAACCCTGCAGAATCTCCTATTATGTTGGAGAAATTCTCTCCCTCTCCTTCAGACAAGGAGCTATAACTTCTGGATTTCCCAACCCTGTTGGTGGGGAAAGKGGAATTATTAGCAAGGAGATAGCTAGTTTTCTAGAAGTAAATCAGAAAGTGCTGGAAATCTTCCTTGCTGCTCRAAAATTGATGGGGTTTCAGGCTGTTTAGCTGTTGGTAGCCAGGACCCTGCAGATTTGGGGTGCTTGTTTGAACGGCACCTCCAAAGCCACCGGAGCTATCCCCTCCTAATACAGTTAGAGCTTGCGGTTCTGGCGAGCCGCTAACTCCAAACTGGAGCATATTCATAAACCACCCCCATTTGTATAACGCAAGGAAGGAACAAGGAATATGAAAACACAGCTTCTGAGATCTCTGTGAAAGATTCTTATTATCCTGCCCCAGATGGCACCAGCTGTACTCCTGGACCAACACTAAATGACTGTGGCTTGTGCCAAATATGTACTTGAGTGGGTTGTACATGCCCTTTACAAATAGAAGTTGAATGTTAATAGATACTGAAGGAAACCCATTGCCAAACCAAACAGAGCCCCTGGATATACACAGGGCATGCAGGGAAATTATACATTTCAGCAACGCTTGCCGCAGAATGCGTGCAAAGGATTTCAAAGTGTTGGTGGATTTAATGTGGTCGTTGCTAATTCTCCGTATGCTAATAGCTGTGTGAAGATGCAGAAGAAGAATGAGGAAAGGTTAAAAGACCGCTGCACTGATATCATGTAAATTCAGGATAGGGTCAGCGTATGGTGTTGTAAACAACATCACATCTCGGAGTACATGGAGTTCTGATCCTTTCAGGTATTCGAGCCTTTGTCTGCTGATATAACGCTTGCCTGTCAGCCCCACGGTCAGAGGCCCAATCTTTTTTTCTTCAGTTGCTGAAAAGGTCCCAGCGCCACATCGGGGCAACATACTGGCTGCCTATTCTCCTTCCCTATGGAACGCAATCACTGGACAACTCTGCTATAATTCACTCCCTGGCCAGCCCTTTCAAAAGGTGGGCTGCCTCAGTGCTGTTAGCCCAGCAAGATAAATCATGTACTCGAAATTAACTTCCATTGAAAGGAAGGGGTGGAAGAAAAGCCGACTGGTCAGGCGGAGCATGCTAAAGAAAAGATGACTAGAGTTGATAAATGTCATTGCGGATAATTTGGGGGCTGTGATTAAGATCTTATCTAGGTAGGAAGTAAATAGAAAAGACTTAATAAAAGTCCTACCCAGGGATCCGTCCTTATGAACTTGTGAAGTTTTAATTTTTTTTAAGTGAATATTGAAGAGAGCACCAGAAAGGTCTTCATTAAAGGGAAAGTTGTTTTCAGGGTGCTGCCTGAAGAGATTTAAAAAGTGCCTGGGTGAAACTGTACGTCTTCCTCCCACTCCTTTTGCTTTTCCAGAGGAGAAAGAAAGCATCTTTGTCTAAAAATTCCTTTAAAAAGTTAAAGGATAAACAACTGGGGGAGAACTGATGAGGATTTCTGGGTAACAATCATCTGTTTTTTCTCTTCTCTTTTTCTTTCTTTAATGAATGGGCTTTACTGCCATAAAATTCCCTACAAATAAAATGTAACCTTATCCCCAATATGTGTAAGGGAGAGAACGCAGAGGCCTGTTTGTCCATAAATTCACATACTGTTCGCTCAGAAAGCATAAACTGCCTCCTATTTTTATTGTACTGGCTAGAATTTGCTTTTATTATATTATTAGCAGTAGTTTGCTATTTTTTTTGGTTCAACCAATTACTTCAGCAACCTGCAAGCGGCGAGCGGAAAGCGGCGGTGAACTCGGTTGCCGTCCGTGAGGCTGAGGGACAGGGCTGCAGAGCCCAGGGCGAGCTCCGTGTCCCCGGGGAGGGGGGAGCCCTCCCGCCCCCCCCCGGGGCTCGGCCGGCAGCCCCGCGGGCGCTGCCCCCACAGCGCGGAGCGAGCGCCGGCCGTCCCCAACAGCTGCCCAGCTGTTCCCTGTGTACAGACCTCTGTTAGCTAATGAGAATGTTTAAAATTTTATTGAAGAGTGTATCCTGTGATCTATAACCTACCTAATCCAAATCTCTAAGGGATACTGAACTGCTAGAGGTTTCCAGAACCCTCGAAATGCCACCTCCTAAATTACCCAGGCTTCTTATTTACTTTCCTCCGTATCGTTTTACTACTTTCCCCAGCATATAGAACACGTTTCGATATGAAAACTGGGTAATGTACTTAAAAAAAATTGTGAAAAAAAACAGATAAGGGCACACAGAAAGGGGACGTGAAGAGCCGGGGGCACTGTATTATCACCTAGACTTGAACAAACCAAGTTTGGAGAATTTGGGAGATAGAAAAAGATATTGGTGCGTCCCTAACCCTTTTGTATCTCAAAGTACTTTTCCTGCTGTTCCAAAAACGAATGGGAAAAGGCAGGGAGAGCAAGTGGGTACAAGCAGTATGTCTTTCGGAAAGACTCCGATACTGAGTAAATTATTATACAGCAGTGAAGGACAAAAGCAGAACCTGCCGTTGCAAAGTGCTGCTGTTGTGCCCTCAGACCAGCAGCTGCACCGTGAAGGAAGCTCTGGTGTGGTGGGGACACGCTACAGAAAACAAGACATTTCCAGAGCTCGGTTGAAGCTGGCCTTCAATGCAGATAGGTTTTTCTGGGTGTGCGGAGGTCAGTGTGATGCACACTGTGCTTCAGCTGACTAAATATAATGTTAAACCTACCCAGCTGCAGGTGTGGGATGGGGGGGGCCCGATCCCACCTCCACAGTGGAAAGCACTCTGCTGAGCCTTGGGAAAGGAAAAGGATGCCCAGTATTGTGAGGCTTTTACGAGAGCTCTACCAGCTTTACTAGGTACGCTGGCTAGAAGGTGCGCTAACTGCGGTTCCAGCTCCCAGACGCCCGCAGCTTGCTTTGTAATTAAACACTTACTTAAGTGTGGGACTGCGTTGTTGCTTTCTTAGCCTGGGGAGAGCTGTCTTGCTTGTATTTATTTTAAGATCCTGCAATAACAAAACTTGTCAAGTTCCAATGGAARCTGCAAATTTAAAAAGTGCATAGTCCACCCAACAAAAGCTTTGCATTATTTCATAGGAGCCAAAGCTGAAAAATTAAGTTTTTTCTTTCTGTTCGTAAATTCCCTGTGCGCTGATGCAGATTTCTATACGTGTGTATTCACTATTTACAAGTATGAGGCAAACTTTGGGGTTTAGTGCTTTATTAAAAGAAATGTCTGCCTCAGGGACCTGGTTAGGCACTACTTGCCATCGGAGTGTCTTTGGCCACTTGAGCCACAAGAGAGACTGCTGCTCCAATATGGGTTATTATCTGTATTAAAAAAAAAAATTCCAATCATAAAATGGCCATAAATGTTGGCTATCAGGTGGTAAACAGATGCTGTTCTCGTGGTGCTTCTCATGCCCGTAAGTGTAGAAATACCAGTAGTTATGATAACAAAAATTTTTGTGCAAGCTAACTACCATTATACAGCTAGTAGTGAATGATAAGGTAGATGAAAATGATTAAATGGAACTTTCATCAGACTTTGGAGAGATGTTTGTGAACTGTGTTCTGATATGCAAGCATCTCTTAAATATGAAACGTAGAAAACTGCAAGTTTGTAATACARCAAACAGGCAACGTGCTTCTGTGTTTTATGTATCTGAACATTTYCTGCAAGCTGTTTGCTCCGCTTTTCATAACTGATGGTAGTGCAGGTATTGCCATTCTTCCTTTAAAGACATTTTGAAGGTAGTTACTGAGCTGACTGTTTTTCTCAGGTATTCTTACTGAATCAAATCACCTGCCAGTCTTCTGCTGGCCTTTTTCATATGTTTGCTGTAGAAAATTAAATGGTGTTCAGAAATTTCTCCACTGAAATCCAGTTTCAAATACAAAACCCATCCTCGTTCAAAACATATTTTGAGTCTAATTCATGAACGCTTTCCAAGCTATCGACATCATCATTTTCCAATGATCTCATCAGCATGTCAAAATCTCCCTTGTTAATGACTCTGGGAAAACTGTGGACCCAATAAACTCCATGTCAGGTAAAGAATACAGTGAGGATTGGGAAGCGACAGATAAAGCAAATATCCTGCTCCTAAACAAACACAGCAGGACAGGAGAAGATGACAAATGATGGGATTGTGTCAGCTTGAAAACAGATTGGACTAATGGCATGCTGGACTTTGCACTCCGGGGGATCAATACTCTATCAGGCAGGAGAGCTCGAGACCTTGTGAATAGCGTTTGTATGGACAGAAGAAAGATATTTGCTGATAGCGTGTGTTTGTTGCTCGCACAGCACTGTCTCCGGTGCATGGTAAAACCTGAATGTCAGCCTAAAGGGGTGATTCTAGGATTTCTACAGGCTGAGGGGAACCTTTTCTTCTGGGATTCCTTCCTTCAACGCTGGGAAGAGAGTTGTGGCAAAGTCTGCGTCTTTGCGAAGTTCGTGCACTGCGCCGAGGGCTGCCAGGCTTTGGGCTCAGTTCGTTTCTTTCTTTCAAACCTTCTCTTTTTTTCCTTTTTCTTGGGGGCAGTGGAACTGAGTACTTATGAAGAGAAAAAAAAAGGTTTATTTCTTGGACTTTAAGGCAGACTGTGCACACAAAAAGAATACAWTTTTTCCTGTCTTTGTCCACTTCCGTTCCCAAAACCTCCAGTTGGTATAAACTGGGTTCACTCTATGTGGAACTCAGAAAAACTGATGGGATGTGATTTTTCTAGGCTATTTAGCTGCATGATGCAGAAATATCCCCCTTCTTCAATGCAAATATGCGTTTACATATGTATGGGAAAAAAATAGGTGGTAGTGGTTTAGGATGGGCAGATCGTGTCTGTATGTTTGATCCCCAGACAGTGGGTGCAATGCCAGGCTGCAGGCAAGTGGGGTGTCCCAGGGTCTGCGGTCAGGAACCCTTCTGCCGTTCCCCAAGCACTGTCTCCTTGTCCGGCAAAATTCCTCTGTTACCTGCTCTAATTTTCACCTAAAGAAACATTTCCACTCGCGGGGGCCACCAGAGGTGTAAGGTTAAAGATTTGTTTTCAATAGCCATGTTCTTTTCAGCTGCTGGTTGCACTGAGGACTTAAAATTTGTGTTAAGCTTTGTGTTGATTTTTCTCTCCGTCTCCCATGAGTGACAGAAAGCGGGGGACGTGGTCTATGGGCTCACTGAAAGGGAATGGTGCTCACGGATGAAGAGGGGGGTTCCCAGGGGATAAGGCGATGCAGAAGGGAACCCTCCAGGAATCTCGATAGCTCTTGCAGGCCTGGGCAARGGTGGATGTGGTCTCCCCTTCCYTCTCYGGGGAAAAAAAAAAAAGAAAAAAAGGCAGTTTAGGGCTTTTTTTTTGGGGYGGTGAAGGAAGAGAAGTAAGAATGTGTGCGGGTTTATGTGCAACACTGAAATGCCACTGTAATAAAAGGGAGGGAAGAGCCTGAAARACGCCTCAAGAAGTGAGGAATGTGGAAGCCACCCACTGCCTCGGAGCAGGGTGTGCACTTGGACAGCTCTTCCCGGAGCGGGCAGGAGAGCTCAGGCTCCCCCTCCGAGGAGCAGCCTGCACCTCGCTATCTCCCATTGCTGGTGCTCAAAAACCTTCGGCGTAACCCTGCCAAGCTTTTAAGTTTCCTGCCCGCTGCCACCCCCAGCTGACTCATGTTCTTTAGGGCCCAGTTTGGTTTGGTTTTGTTTTGTTCTTAAGTGAGGCTCTCGAGGCTCCTCCCTGCCGATTAGCAAGTCCAGAGTCCCGCTGCGATTGCCACCCCGGCTGCACCCTTCCTCTCCTTCCTCTCCCAGGGACGGCGAGACAGCCCCTTCCCCTGCGCCCGATAAAGGGCGTGCGGCCGGGCCCGCGGCACGGGGGGGCCTTTCGGCTTTCAGCGGAGAGCCCCAGCGCCGGGCGGCCGCCCCATGGCAGAGAGACGCTGAAGCCTTAACTGTGGCAATTTTATATATTACGCCAGCGGCAAGGAGATTTAACCTGAGGGCTTTGCAAAGCCGAAAGTTTCCTGATGGGCCTCTTTTGCGTTTGAGTGTTCAGACCCAGTCCTGTCCCCCCTCTTTTCACGTCTCAAAAGCCTCCAACAGCTTTGGGAAGAGCAGTGGGGGCAATTGCCCGGGGGTCCGGGCGGGTGGGTTGGGTGGTCCTGTACGTCAGCCTGGCTCTGAGCTGCACCCTGCCCGGGGGGGAGTGCTGAGCCCAGCTACAGCCCGAAAGGAGGCCCCAGGCATCCTCCTGTAAAATGCACCTAATCTGCTATGTTCTACTATGTTTTATTAAAAATATGTATGTCGTGGATTAACCCCAGCCGGCAACTCAGCCCCACCCAGCCGCTCGTTCACCCCCCYGGTGGGACGGGGGAGAGAATCAGAAGGGTAAAAGTGAGAAAACTCGTGGGTTGAGATAAAGACAGTTTAATAGGGAAAGCAAAAGCCGCGCACGCAAGCAAAGCGAACCAAGGCATTCCTTCACTCCCTCCCACGGGCAGGCAGGTGCTCAGCCAYCCCCAGGACAGCCGGGCTCCAGCACGCCTAACGGTGACTTGGGAAGACAAACGCCATCACTCCGAATGTCCCCCCCTTTTCTCCTTCTTGCCCCAGCTTTACCTGCTGACCATGACCCCATAYGGTGTGGGACATCCCTTGGGTCATTGGGGGCAGCTGTCCCGGCCGTGCCCCCTCCCGACTCCTTGTGCCCCCCCCGCCTGCTCGCGGGTGGGGTGAGGGGCAGAGGAGGCCCAGGCTGTGTGTAAGCCCTGCTCAGCAACAAGGAAAACAGCCCTCCGTTATCAACACCGTTTCCAGCACAAATCCAAACCGTCGCCCCGTACTAGCTACTGTGAAGGAAATTAACCCTATCCCAGCCAAACCCAGCACAATGTATTATTTCTGTTGTTTTGAGAGTTTTCCCCTTCCACCTGGCATGCTCGAAAGGGTTAACTGTTTTCTGATAAATTGCACTCTCTCTAATAGCTATTAGTTGTTTACCTGAGCTAATAAGATTAATGTCGTATTGAATATGGAAAAAAAAAAAATCCCCTGGACAGACCAACACATGCTTTTAGATTTATATGCTAATCATCACGAGCATGAAATTAATGCTAAGGAGACATTGCAGGAATGCTTTTGCTTGATCAAGAAAACAGAAAGAATTAACAAACTTCAGTATGACCTTATATATCCTACCCTACAGATCACATTGAAGGGCTCACAGGAATGAAATCAGTAGGACTGCTCTTGTGAGCAAGGGTTTGTAGGATCAGCCTTGAAAATGTGTATTTTTAACTTTGAAAGGTCAGGTTCAGAACCCAGGAGATCCGTATATTGCTTGTGCTTTTCCAAGGTGTTTATTCAGCTTTAAAGTCTCTTCAGAAAGAGAAGGAAAGAAAGCCTCTTGTGTGCCTATCAGTTTCTCTGTTGATATTTCTCTCTACCCATTTGATATTTTAGATAAATAGGCATTATCTCATCTGAAGGAACTCTTTGGAAGGCAGCAAGTATTTTTTATTAGAGTCTAACAAGCTGCTATTTTAGAAATTATATATAACTATGCTATAGAAAGGCAAGGTTTATGTGAAGGCCATTTAATAAAAAAGCAAATTAAATTCCAAGCAAAATATATAGAAATAAATTGTGGAGAGATTTAGCCATGAACAACGTAAATGTTTTTAATGGTGTAGTATTTGATTAAAATCAAGCATTCTCAGTTTGTGTAGATGTACTAGAATGCACATGAGTTTCAATAACCTATAAGGACACTTTGTAAAATAAAACAACTTGAAAATAAATGCATTTCGCCCTCTGAAAGGCCATGCACATCCCCCTGCTTTCCTTGTCTCATAAACACTGATGCGAYGCAAGTTGTTGATGAAATTGATGAAGCTTAAATGGAAACATGGTCCCACTTGTACAGATAGAAAAGCTCTGCAGGTACGTTCCATGCTCAYGCACCCTTCACAGATGTGAAAGGTCTGATTAAATTCTTCAGGATGCGCCGAATACCAACCCTCACTGCTACGGCCGCTGCACCTCCGGGTCACCCAGGGCAGCCCCAGGGTAGCTCTCCCGGCGCCTGCAAGTCCCCCGTTACCTCTTGTGCAAGGTGTGAGGGAAACTGGGGGATTGGGACGGCCAAGATTTTACTCCCACCTGCACCGCCCGGTAAATGAAGAGCCTGCAACAGCCCAGCCTCTGTGCCCCGGCCGCAGCCGCGCTCCCTGCCCCTGCCCRCCCCCTCRCCGGGGGGGGTCCCTGCTGCTTCCGCACCAGTCACACGTTCTGAGGGCGATGAAGAAGCTGAAGGGGAATTGCTAAGGCCTAGGAGCCGTCACGAAGCTGGAATCTGTTCCTTAAATACTTTTTTGACTGACGTCCTCTCCCCTCTTTCCAAGACTACTGGAGAAGGGGGAATGCTCATATACCTCGCTTTTATGGCTGGAGGCAAGGAGGTTAGAGAAGAGAGTTGCCAGTTAAGGACCTCTGCTCTGTGGGAGCTGACCTGGCTTAAAATCAGATTTGGGGGTGTGTATTGGGGGAGGGGGGCAGGCAGAGAGAAGTTTTGTCTCAGTATTGTCTGGCTGGCTTGGTTACTGACATGATCTCACTGCTTCTGGTTGTCAGACAGTACTAAAATAATAGAAATGATATGCTGAGAATGAGAAAGTGAAGCCATTTTACATGTATTTCAAATGTTGCCTCTGTTTTTCTGAATTTTCTTGAACGCCGGCAATTTAAACCAACTAACAAGTAGAAAGACCCTTTCATTATCTTTTCTTCTTTTTTTCTGTAATTTATGCATAACGTGTGCTCAAAGAAGCTAGAGGAAAAAGGAGCGTTTTGCATTTATTTTGGCTTGTCTTCCCTTCTAACATGGTTGCTTGGGCCAGAGAAATTGCACGTCATATGGGTGGTGGGGTGGGGGCAAGCTTCGAGAATCCCAAGAAATGCTTACATCCCTTTTCTGCTTAGCTTTAATAATAAATGCATTGCTTCACTGAGGCATTAATTGGAATCAGTTGATGTATATAATAAATTAAAGCTAATTCCCCACTCAAGTATCTCAAAGGAATCTACTAATTTTGTTTTCTTTAAGAAAATCAGAAAGCTTGGACGTGTCTGTGACCAAAGCTAGTAGCCAAAGGATTCCTCACCTGTGCAGCACAAGGGACTTGCGTGCCCATATGTGTAGTGCATGAAATAAGGACGCTTCGGGTTTTCAGAAGCCTTTTGTCTAAAATAGGAACTCTGCAAAGAGCCTAGGTGCACATTATGAGTTATCTGTGGCGTATCAGGCTACTCAGCTAGGTACCTTAACAGCCAGCTGCACATGAAGGAAAGTATGTGCGTTGTATTTGACAAGTAAAAATGCATTGAATCTGCCACAGTCATTTGTCTTTATTGTAGCCCTAATTTGAATGAAAGCAAGCGCTAATAGAGGACACGGTTTAAGAAAACTCTGCACATCGGCATAAATATCTTGCAGAGGGAGAAACCTGCAGTATGATTTAATGGGCTGGTTTATCTTCRCTCCTGGCAAAGTTTGCCAGCATGGCGATGCTGGTTCCTGCTGCAGTTTTTATCACTGCATAATGCTTCCTATTCCCCTGCCCCCCTCCAAACTTCCCAGTGAATTCATCTAGAAACGTATCGGTTCCATGCTGCGACGGAGTGGGACAGTGCCCTGCTCTGCAGAGAGCTCTCGCTGCTTCCCTTTTATGAACGGTCACAGACTGTGTCTGTCAGCATTGCTTGTCCTGTAGTACGTCTTCCTTGTGATTCTCAATACGAGCCGCTCATCAAGGMGAGATAGACGTGTTAAATAAAGTGCCATCAGGCCTGCTCGCTTGCACAGTGGTAGCCCATTGTGCTGCCATACGGGTGAGCTGGGGATGGGTTTGTCCCTTTGGAATCCTTTTTAATTATCTTTAACATGATTCCAGCTTGAAATGATATTTCAATTGAAAAGAACTCGGGGGACAATTACCTTCTTCCGTGTCTTTGTAAATATTCATGTGCTGATTTGCTCAGATAGGGAGTGGGGGTAGGAAGTGGGGACAGGAAGAAGTGGGAAGAATCTGACGATTTTAAGTGTAAACATTAAGACCTGGATGGAGTAGAACTAGAACCGAAAGCCACCTTCTTTCAAAGATGTGGTTTAGGGTTGTTTTTTTTCCTTCCTTTTAACTATTTTTAATGCAACGTAAAGTGAAGTGCAACTATTCTTTGACCAAAATCAACAAGTGCAAGGGCTATAAAGGTCTGTTGTGCTTTTGGGGAAGGCAGCCAAATGATAGAAACTGTCTTGTGAACAAAAATCAGCTGCTCCATTTCCCCCTTTTTTTCCTGCACACCCCCCCCCCCCCATCTTCCAATATAAATCCTAATATTTTACACTGTATTGAAGAACCTGATACCTGAGTCCCTAAGGTCTTTGCAATTGGTTTGGGATCTAGTTTTGGTGACCAAATGGAGATACCCGAACAAGGCTGCAGGTTTTGCCTCTCAAATTCTGCTTAACCCTTCTTCTCTCTCCCAGTTCACCCATCTCCTGCACGAACCCGGGTGGTCCTTTTCAAGTCCAGACCTATGGTAGCCCTGTGGGCACTCTGAGCTGTGGGCCTCCCTCCAGCCGATGCTGCTGATGAGATGCTAAACTCCCTTGTGACTGTAACTTGGCAAGTTTGTGCTAGGTAGTACCTGGAGACCGAGGCATTAATTTGAATTCAGATCTCTAGAGAAAGATGCTTTGTGCAATCAAACCCCTCCCAACCCTCTAAGAGCAATGTTAAGCTTTTAATAGCATGCTTTCTGGGTCCCATAGGAGGCTGGGGAAAATAGAAATACTTTTAACAGTCAGGTTCTAGTTTAAAAAACCCCCCACAACAAACCCTAAATAATTAAAAAGATGGATACAGTCTGTTTTAAACCTCTTGTTTATTCAGTATTATTTAATTTCACAAATATTAAGTTTCCCTCTTCCATCATCAACACCCCTCCCATGGGATGCAAGTTACCACCAATTTCATTCTTCTGAAGCCTCATTAATGTCACCAGTTGTTCACTTTGACTTATGGGCTTAAATTACCAGAGACTGGAACAAGTGTAAATATAGTTGGGCTGCCCTTGAAAAGCCCATCCACACTTAAAACTTTTGCAGTAAACAAGAGCTGAGAAAGTCAGGAGGCTACAAATGCAGTTGGGGTATTAGGATAACTCCCTCAGAAACTCGTTGACAGTAGACAGAACCTAAACCAAACAGGGTAACGAYACCAGTCGTGATAGCACAGTGAGACCAGAAGATGCATGGGTACTGGATGGAGAAGAAATATAACACTAAATACCTAAGCAAAAGCAAGGTAGATGGGTAATTGATGACTGTTCACTCCTCACTTGTGTTTGCTGGCACAAGGACTGTTGCTGCTGACAAGGAACACAGGTGTCTGCTCTTAATTACACAAAGCATTTGTGGCAAAAGTTAGCAGGGTAGCTAGGATGTAAGGTTCATCCTAATGACAGAAAAAATCAGGGATTAAATGGGAATGGTGAGGGATGTAAGACACCCCTCGCCCCGTATTTCTGCAGTTGTTTCCCGTGGCAGAGGGAGCATAGTTAGAGCCCACCCAAGGGTGTAGCACCGCGGATTTYTCACAGGGTTTGTTCTATTGGGACGAAGAATATTTACTTCAGTGCTGGGGAGAGGCACGAAACCAACACACACCTACAACTTGCTGTCATTCTTTACTTTCTCCTTAGATGTAGTACTTATAAAAGTACACGTGTTGTTGACTTTTATGTTCTATGCCTTTTATGTTCTATGCCTTTTAAAGCTTCACGCTGTAAAATAGAATGTAATTACTAATGAAACACATGCAAGTAACAGGGCTACTCCAGACTGTAGCATCAGATGAGCTTCAAACAGGAGGAGGCTGAGTGCTTTTAAAGAAATACAGCAAGGGGAAAAAATGGGCTGCACGTAAAGACTGTCAATAATCTTAGGCTGAGCAACACACACGTAGAAATATTTCCTGAACCTCACAGTTTTACAAGAGGGTTTATAATACAGGCACCATAGTGGGATGATTTAGTAAGGAAAAAACTGTATTTGACTCACGTGCTTGTGGCATAATGAACATAGCCACAAGAGTTAAATAATTTCACATGCAGACATTAAGCTGCTAGTACAATAGTTAACTGTTGGAAGTTTCATCCTTGCTATTTCCCCTCTGAAGAAGAGCTCTTTGGTGTTTAGATTAGCAACAGGATATAATAAACTCGTTAACGTGTCAAAAATCCTGTGTTGGGAAAACCTGCGTGGCCGGTCTCTTCTCCCTAGTTTTGCCGTGCGGCAAAACGCAGCGATCGGCGCGGTGACTGGAGGGCGGCCGGAGGGATCAGCCCCGCTGCGGCCCGGGATGACTTGGCAAGGCACCACCGGGAAGTCCCGCCTGGTTTCCAACGTAATGTGTAGGGAGGCAGCGAGACATGGAAATGTGTGTTAACAGAGTGCTTACACAAGTGTAGACATATAAAGAAACCAGGATCTCGGAAGTACAAATGCACTGTATTTGCAGATACAGCCAAGTATTGCAGACGTAACAGGATGAAGGACAAATGGGATTTTCTAGTACAAAGTCTTTCCGGTAACAGACAATATAGATTTTTATTGCATCTATTTTTTATTTGTTTTAAAGGTCTGAAATTGCAAGCTGTTTGGGCAATTTATACAAGCTACAAAACAAACTAACAACAAGCAATAGGAAAAAGTTCCTTGATAGGGAACAAAAACATTTTTGTTGAGGCCTAATAGAAGTTTGAGCTTTGTCCTAAAGCTCTCTCTAGTCTGCAGTGCCTCTCGCTTATTGAATAAGTGAAATGAAGCCCTTGGCGAGAGCTAGTAAGTGTGGGACAAAGGGCAGCAGTGAAAAATGAACAGTTTCAAAATGCAGAGAAACAGATGTGAATCTGCAACAGAGAAAAGGAGGAAGGGAAGCCCATTAGAGAGACCATACCAAGGGCAGAATTTAAAGCTGCAAAACATTTTGCTTACTGTGTTGCTCGCRCCACACACTATTTTACAGACTCGTCCTCTTCATTATCTCTGATAGTAGGGTATAGAGACACCACTTTTCAAACAATGTCCAACATCTGAAGATTCTTGAGGAAYAGGCATCAAAAGACCTCAGGCAGGGCGGGGGGAAGGAGAAGGTGGGCGCTTATTAAGTCCTGCTAATGTTAGTGATGTATTGAGTGAAACATCATGAAAAATGAAAGCAAATCCTACTATAATCTTGACAGAACAAAAGGCTTTCAGTTAAAATAGAAAAATGCTAAGGCGGTATATATCAAACATAACTTTTATATTAAATGTGCATGTGGTAGAATATGGATCACATTATAAGAAATGTTGTTTGGCTTTTTTTCTTCAACAAGCACCTAAAGCTCTTGCTTGGGAAACATTTGGACAGTGCGCTGCTTTCTCTTGGTAAAATTAGATTTTCTTGTGTTTTGTAATTACGAGGGATTTGCCCATCTGCACTTGGAAGAGAAAAAATTTTGCTCATCAGTCATTAAGTACAAGGTTTACATGTCTAGCCTGAGTGAAAGTAGCTGTACTTCTCATTCGTCTTTTCTTGACAGGATAAAACCAATATATAGAAGCAGTTATTCTTCTTTTTAAAAATCCCACCTTTTATAACCACTTAATGGTATCAAATTTATTTGATGACTCAGTTTCTTTGAGCACAACTTCCCCAATTCTAATTACTGCAACCTTTTGTTCTAAGAATAATAAAATATAAGCCAGAGTTGGCACAGGAGCAAAGTGCCCCCTAGCAAAAGTCAAGTGCTTGCAAAGAAAATAAAACTCTCCCAGTTCCTCCTTGAAGTCCAGTAGCTCTCGCAACAGCAGTTGTTTCCTTTAATGCATTTAATTTGTCACAACTGGAAAAAAGTCTTTTAAAATACCTCTATCCTTAAAAGTGAATGTAGTCCTCTTCGGCTCATCTAGCCTGGTGCCGAAGTTGTCATCTTGGCAGTGAAGAGAATTCATGTATTAGTTTAGGGCTCAAGCAACATAAACAAAACTCAAGTGGCTGGAGGGAAAAAAGGATCATTATGTGAGCGAAAAAAATTAAACATCTTGACTCAACAAATGCTACAGTCCTGTCTTATACCAGACTGTCTGTATGCCAAGTTACAAAAAAGTCATCTGACTTAAGCAGGGGGGAGAAAGGGAAACAGGGTATACGTTTCAATGTGCAGAAACATAATACAGTAAAAAAGTGGAAAGGATTTTTCTAAATATAATTTTTTCAGCTCTTTTTTTTTTTCCTTTTACGTCTTTAGAACTGTTTCACTTTAAATATAGTTGTGCCAAATGCAAATAAGGGTTGAAAAGGAAGTTTATATTCTTTACGATAGTGGGGAAAAACAAAACAAAACTGAAGCCGATTTCTTTATGACTGTCCAAGGAGGGCATCGTCACATGTTGGGCCGTCTTCTAGAAAGAAACCATGACAGATTGGAGGGAAAAGATTTCTCTATCCATCTTGTTATGTCACCTCTTATAAATCAACATATCTTAATTAATTACATTCTTTTCATACCAAGACTTTAAAATTGATGAGGGTGTGCCAGTGTGTATTTATTGCTCATTAGCTGCATGACTCTACAGAGTTTCTGTACGCTATTCCCACATGTTTAAAAACTCCGCAGCATACTGTGGACATCTCATTTTACTTACTGTATGGATAATTGTCTCAGTCACGGTGGCTTAATTGTGYTGCTATCCTGCAGCAGACATAGGAGATGCATAAAATTATTCTCTGTGTGTGTATGCATTTTTACCTGTCACATGCATGCACGTAAATATCTGTACCTAAATGGGCATACATAGGGACCTCCGATTAATTCCACCTAAGAACAGCAGCACATTTGGGAGATCACARATGCATGTATTTTGATTGCTTTTCTCATTTATAAATTAAATACGAAGTCAGCAGCCAAAGGGTTAATTCTGCGTGGTATCAGCCATAGCAGTTCCTTAGACAACCCCACAATGCAGAAGGTCACACACTAAATATTTCTGTCTCTCATTCTGATGTGCCAAAATTTACTTGAAAAAGAAATCRAAATGAAGCTGAAATGAGTCTTTTAACTTAGCTAATAACTAGGCACATTTGATACGAGCTACAGTCTGAACTGCAGAGATTGATTCGAGCAAATAAAACAAGGCGAAGTTTAAAGAGAAGCAGTCTAAAATGAGTTCTGCTGGTGACATTGGAAGAGGAATATTTAAGGCTGTGGGTACAGATCAGAGTAGATATCTGGGCAGACCATGCTCGTCCTGTCTCATTATTTCGCCAGTTGTTTGAAGAGCACTAGCCATTCCTGCCAGAGCCGCAGAGGAAATGGTGAGGGGAAGAGGACAACATGGAGAGTTTCCCAGACTACAGCTAGCACAGGGAGATAGCAACCAGATGGAAACTGTCAGTAATAGTGAGGATATTGCTACTGCTGTTTGAAAATGGACAGAGTAAGGAATGAAGGAAAAGAGAGGGGGAAGAGGCTGAGTGGAAGATGGATTATGCTGAGGAGCAGAAGAGGAGATAATGAAAAAGAAGCGGGGAAGGGGTGTGTGAGTAGATCTGGGTTAGAGAAGCCTGGCTCCACAGTGTGCTAACAAACAAGAACTTTGTTACTGAAAAAATAATCAAATTTACAAAATTTGTTTTAAATTTACCCAGGGACAAAATGGAGATCTTTCAGCATTTGCATTAAAATCCAGAGASATTTTGTCTCCAAAATACTTAGTAAATAGGGCATTTGCTTGGGATGAAGGTGCAGGTTCAGATTTCTGTCTGCTTAATCTGGAGCTGGAATTTAAACCTGGGTCTCCCTCAGCCTGTCACCTGCCTGAAAACAACCCCACGTAGGCAGATGTAATGCCTCTGGTGCAATAAACACCAGCTCGCCGGCGGAGGGAGGGCACTGGGGAGAACAAYTTATTTTCGAGCCTGGCAGTACAGCATTTACCTGCAACGAGAGGGACGTAGGTTCAAATTCCCATGCTCTACCAGGCAAGGTTCCCTAACCATCACATTTTTAGCTATTTTGTGGTGGAGCTGTGGTCTGGATGAGAAACTGAGAAAACTTAAACAAAAGTTCCTGCCAGGTGTACCCAAGACTTTCTCTTTGTTCTTGGAGCTCAGAAATGAAGAGTGGCCCCAAGCAGGTAYCTACTAATTCAAGTCAGTTTGTCAAAACCAGCAACGCTCCCTCTGTTAAGTGATCCTCGCTTAGGGGGAAGGAGGACAGSAACTGAGGGGAGTCAGGTCACTCCCTAGTCAATACCGAATTCAGATCTCAAAGGCCAATTCACTTGCCCACTCATTACCTGTGAGAGTTCCCCATGTGCTGTTTTTTTTGTGCTGAAAGATGGCTTCTGTCACTCTGCTCTCARCTCTGGGATCCTCGTAACAGCCCGGACCCTGCAATGCCCCGCGTGGCCTCCTGACCCGTTTCTGCGGTTATCCTGCCAGTGCTGGGCGCGCTTCCCTGRTTTCTGGACTTTGCAGTCAGGGATGAAGCTCAATGATTCTACCAAAGATGCATCTCTTGGATACTATCAATCATTATTTAAGATACAAGAGAGCTTGGGAGAGCAATTGCTATGTAACTGCTAATGTAACTCAAAGGAGTGTGAATCTGTGCTAAAAGCACTAAGGGAGAAGGGCTGCTGATGCTTTTTGATGGGAACCGAAGCACTGGGACTGTTATCAGCAGAATTTGTTTTGTCCAAACACCAAATTTCTGCACCAAGAGCCAGTAAATGGCCTGATAGTGGAAAACAAACTTCTGGTCCTCAAGGGAAAAGAGGAGTCAACCCTAATTTAGCTTTTAGTAATAATTATTTCTTGTTCTATTAATTGATGCTCAGCATTTTGTAAAATCTGCTACCTATTCCATCTCATGATTTAAGATGCCTGACAAATGAATATTTTGCGAACTGCTAAAACACTTTGGCATTTTTAATTTCTGCTGCACAATGCAAAAATATACTTTAATAATTTGATTAGAAGAGCTTTTGTTTCTTGCATTGTATTCTTTAATCTTTGCACTTTAAGAATGAATTGCTGTGGTTTAAGAATGTACTTAGCTTTGTCCGTATGAGGAGTTCCCCTTAAATTATATCTATGAGACTACAAACTGGTGAAAAATTAGGAATGCACATAAGCATTTTCAAGATTGGGACCTCAGTTTTCTTAAGAAACAAATGCTGGTAAGAAATGGTTTGAACTTACACCCATTCTTTTTAGGATATGAGTTATTTTTATTGTGCTACTGGATTTTTTTGATACATCTTTACATGCAGAATTCTTCACTCAGGTTACTAGGAATTTCTTTAAACGATGTCAAAATAAAGACTGAAATAAGAACAGTTGAGTTTGGGTGTATCCAGTATAACTCGCACTTTGGTTTAATTTCTTTGTTTTGACTCTGCTTCAGTGTGATCTCAGTCTGGTCTCGCTACTTGTTCATGGTTTTTTACTGTATCCAAACTTGTCCTGTCCGGCAACATAATACAATTTATGTATTCTTAGTATAACTGAAAATATTTTCCATGCGTTATAACAGTCGCTCTTCAACTACAGTATAGGTCATTCAGATACTAACACGTTAAGGATGCCAAGATCTCTGTGCTGTCTGTAAACATGACTCCTGAGAGGCAGAGAAATCAAGGCTATTTTCTAGCTTTACTTCCTTTCTTGTTTGTTGACATGAATGATGGCTATTGAGTAACAGGGAAGATAGTGCATTTTTAGGTGATCTCACATTAAGAGCGAGATTCCTAACTTGCAGTTCTCAGGGTCTGGAGGTTCTTGTAAAGCAGAGTKTTATCTTGACCTCTCTTCTAACTGATGATGATGCTTTGCTCTCAARGCTAAATAGAGCAGCCGCTTTGCAGAGGGATCCCCCCGGCTGGTGCCTGCACCTGGAGCTGCACAGCCCTGTCCTTTGGTTGCAAAGATAAGGTGGTAAYGTTAAGAAGGGATGCGTTCAGTCTGTTTACTTCGAAAATAGTGATAAAAGCAGCTCATGAGAAGACGAGCRAGGTAGAGGTGTTACAGCTGAAGTCCCCCGTGGTCAGGGGTTGCAGGGCCTGTTGGCTGAGGCTGGGAGCAGGGTAACGCGCCAGGGTTTCTGCAGCGTGTCTCTCAGCGGTGTAAAGCTCAGCGCWCCTCAAAGCCCTCGCGCGTGTGCTCCACGTAGGGCGCTGGAAACAGGTGCCGGATCCAYCGCCACGAATGCTCGTTTGCGGCGGGCCGGGCCTCTCTGTGCCTCCAGCCCTTCACCCCGCGTGGGCAGGAGCCAGCGGCCCGGGCAGCCGCCGGCAGCGTGCCCCGGGACCCCCGGGCTCGGCGGCCCCCCAGCCTCGGCGGGGCTCGCGGTCACCCGTGGCTCCCCAGGAACAATTCCTCACACGCCGTTTCCTCCCCCGGCCTCTGCTAGGAAGGGGCCCTGTGCRTTTTACGCTGCTAGATGCAGCTTTTCCTCCCCAGGAGCCTTGAAAAATCATGCGGCTTCGCATCCTTGCGTGCGTGCGTGCACGTTGAAATAAAAGTCATGGTTAAAGCCCTCTGGGGTGCAAGCGGCACTCGCTCCCTGCCACTGCCCTCCTGGAGACTAATCTGTGACAGGCAGACAAGGCCCCTCACTCAGCGGTTCACCGGTGGAATTTCTCCCGGACTAATGGAGTGCGGAAACTGGAGTCCCTCAGCTGGAGCCACATGTTATGCTTAGACCCGGCCGGGGGATGGGGCCCTGCCCGGAGCCGGAGCCGAGCCCGGGCTGGCCCCCCCCGTGGGGCGGCCCTGCTGACCCCGCGCTCCCGGCCCCGCGGGCCGCCTGGCCGCGGCAGCAGCGCGGGAAGCGGCCGGGCCGGTGCCGTCCGGGGCGGGCCGGGCAGGTGACCGGCCAGGCGAGGGGCTGAGGCGGCGGCCAGCGCGGGCGAGTGCCCGGTGGGGACGGGGAGTGCTGCGCGCCGTTCTCCTCACGTTCAGCACTTTTTGCTGCCCGCTCTGGTAAGTGTTGAACATTTGTAACTTGCCTTTTTTTTTTTTTTTTTTTTTTTTTTTTCCCCCCGCGAGGGATGATGAAATGATAATGAAATGCCGCCCGCTGGAGGCGACGTGCCAGTGCCCGGCTCCAATGCCGGCATTAGCCTAATTCAGTAAGTGCTAGATGCCCGCTTTGTTTGTGTGGAGCTTGCAGCCCTATTGATGTCAAGCAGGCTGTTAAAAAGCATAATGACATGGCATTAGAGACCCCGAGAGCAATTAACAGGCTGCTTAATTAGCAAAAGGAATTAGAATTTGAGTGGCTGATCTTTGCTTAAAGACTTGTAAAAAAGCTGGAGCAGTTATCTGATTATGCATTGATCAAACAGGCTAACCCTGTCCCTAGGTAATTCTCTTCCCTCCATTGTGGTCTTTGAATATACAACTGTTTAAATATTCTGACCTGCCCCAAGAAACCAGAGGGGAGCTGCGCCCGCGGGGCCGGGCGGCCGCAGGCCCCCACGCCTCAGCCCTGGGCCGGGCGCCGCGGGGCCGAGGCCCGGCAGAGGGCTGCGGCCCTGCCCGGGGCCGGGGCCCGGCTGAGGGCTGTGGCCGGGCYCGGGGCCGAGGCCTGGCAGAGGGTTGTGGCCCTGCCCAGAGCCGGGGCCTGGTTGAGGGCTGCGGCCCTGCCCGGGGTCCGGCTGAGGGCTGCGGCTCCGCCTGAGCCCGAGGCCTGGCCTGGGCCATGTGCCCAGGCAGTAGCCAGGCCATGTGCGTGGCCGGCCGGGCAGCGCCTGCGCTGGGCACTTCTGCTGGCTCTGGGCTCCAGGGCCTGCCTTCGCCCACGCATCGGCCGCCCAGGCTGCCAGCGGGCGCGCAAGGCCCCTTTGGCAGGGAAAGGGGGCTGTCACGGGGCAAGGCGGAGAGGGGAAGGCATGCCCGCTCTCTGCTGCGGCCTGGGGAGGCCGTGCAGGCTGCACTGGGAACTGGTGGGCGAAAGCGAGGTACTGTGCAGCGGCCTGCGCTTGGAGGGGCCGCGGGTGGGGATGGCAGGCCCAAACGGTGCTGGCCGGCCCCCCTGTGCAGGCGCACGCACGCTTTCAGCGTCTCCACTCAGCTGTTGGCAGCCGAAAGCCAGAGAAACCCAGAGTGATTGATTTTTACACAAACACGCACACACACGCTGTATTGTTTGTTCTGCCTGCCTTTGGGTTTGATTCACTCCAAGTGTGTTATGACACTTGCCCTCATCAAATAATTGTGGAATTGCAGTTGGGGCGGGAGCAAAGAGTGCTGTTGGGGAAGGGGAGAAGTGTGGGCATCATAAAATGCTTGTGTTTATTTTAGGTGGTATGTGCAACAAAATAAACATGTTGAAGTAAAGAAAAAGTAAACAGACCAGACAAAAAAGCAAGCTAGAAACCCACCATGCTACTATATGAGACTATTTCAGTGGTGGTTGCTGTGGAAGGTCAGAGTAGACAATCACAGAATTTCTTTGGCTGTAACATGTATGTGACACTTGCTTGACCTTGCTGTGCTTTTGGCAGGTGGTTCCCTATTACTGTGTGGCACAGAGTTATTAAAAAATCCATTAACGGTTGTGTTTGTACCTGCCAGAAGCCCACCTTCCCCAAATTTTGTTTACACAGTTTTTCTTGAATATTGTTCTCCTCTTTGCTACACATAATTTTGGCTTATTGGGAAGATACTATTTAACACTTCTCAGTGCAGCGAATACATAATTTTTTTCTGGATTTGTGAGAGTGAGGAAAGAGAATTAACCTTTACAAGGCAGGGGAGTTCTGCTGTACCCAGTATAGTTTTCATTGTTTTACTTGCAAAAGTTTTGTTTGACCCAAGCATGATTGTGTTCAGTTCCTGACAATTTTATTTTGGAAATGTTAGTTCTAAACATAACCACCTAGTCTCTAAAAGGCCACCATTGTTTATTGTTTTCCTTTTAATAAACTTATTTTTTTCCTGTCTTCTAGATGGCTAGAAAGAGAACAAAAATCAACCCCTTCCCTCCCCCCCCCCCCCCCCCCCCCAAATTAGTGAGTGAAAAATATCTATAACAATTTTCTTACTGTGGATACTGTTTGGGATTGTAATTGTAGTGTGGAATCCTCTTCCACTGATCTAAGTTCTAGTGAGAGTCTGATTAGTTTTTAATGCTCTGAAATGAGTAAATTGCCATTTGGGTTACAGTAAATCTCTGCTTACAGGAAAATTATTCTGTAGGGAAATATTTATTACTTCACTATGAGTTAGTGTGAGAGAGATCAAATACGTATTATATTTCATGCCATAGAATTCACTGAAATATTATAGAATATTATCAGACTGAACTGAAACAGCTAACCCTTAGCTCATTGACAGTACATCTCAAATTCACTCCTTTCACACTTTCCTATACTGAACACAGCATTTAGGGTTTTTTAAAGTCCCCCCCCCGAGGTACAAGTCACTAAAATAGAAAGAGGAGGGAGGTGCCTGTCTGTACTATAGCTTTTTCTGCTCAGTAGGCTGTGTGATGCAATTGCCAGGGAAATTTCGAAGCTGACTTTCCAGGGTCTTGATCTAGACATCAGCTCTGTGGAGTCTGATGTGGAGGCAGAGCTCTATGCTCATGATTTAATTGGGACTGCTTATGTCTTCAGGGATCTGTCCAGACGGGCACCAGTCTGCTATCAGAGAAAAGCCTATGTTGCATACAAGCATTTCCCTCATCTTTCTCCTTTAATGACATATTTCTCCAAGAAAAATGCTGAATCTTTTCCAATAACTGCGAAAGTGTATTTGAAATAAAAATCTCATTCCTCTGGAGACTTTCCTCAGTGATAAATGGACTATTATGCTGTTCAACCAAAGAAGATATTCATATCTTCCAAAAATTGAAAGAACATATTAATAACTGATCCTGTGTCTTAAATTCTGTATTAAGTTGGATAAAACATATTTTTAAGAAAAGGAAATCACAACAAACCCACATTTGATATGCATCACTGGGTAAATAAGTGTGTAAAGTTATGCTTGTGTTCGAATGTTTGTAGGATGAAAAATGAATTGCTTTAGGCCTACTCTGCTAAAATTCTGTGGAACTTTTGACTTTCTCAAAGCCTTTATCCTGAGGCTAACTAGAAATTTTGATAAAGCCTTTCCTAAAGGATCTTTCTAGTCATCAGGATCGAATTGATTGTGAGAGGGAGAAGCAAACATCCAGCCCACGATATCTGACTCAAACCAGAGACTCACACCTTCTTCTGCCATGACTGTTTATCATGGAGTTATTCTGGGTTGTCTCAGTCATTTTAATAGAATGTGAAAAGGTTCAAAATACTAAAATTTGTATCTGGAGAAAACTTGAAAATATCAGCAGGATGGGTAAATCACCTTTGTCCTGATTCTACTCCATTTTGCACTACTTATTCAGTGAGCGGGTGCTTTTGATCTTAGTATAAACTTCAGCATACGTAATTTAATTGGTGTTGCTTTGCCTCTCTGAGGTGGCACTGTGCTACCGTCCCCACCTTACAGAGGGGAAACAGAATTCCGTTATGAAACTTAAAGTAAGCCATTGCAGCTTCTCATTTTCTCTAAAACACGCTGCGAACTGCAGCGGCTCGGGAGCTGATGCACAACGTCCTGGACATCTGCGCTGCAGGGGCAGGGCTGGTGGCTGTGGGGCAGTAACCTTGTCAGCCCGCCGCGCTCATCCGTCAAAACTGTGAGGGCACCCGGTCAGCAGAAGAAACCCAGCTGCTGACGGTCTGGCTACAGCGCCCGGCCTGTCCTCACCTGCTGTCCTTGCGCCCTGCCAGATGTGGGTGACCCTCCGAATCCGACAATTTAACTGTTCGTCGTCTCGCTGTGCAGTCAGAGTCGGTAACGTTACAAGAAGGCGAGTCCTTTTAACTTAATAGGTTATTTTTATGCAGATAATTTGATAGAGCCAGTAAAAGCAACCGCTAACGGGGCAGTGCGCTCGCTGGAGAGGGAATGGAGAGCAGTTGGTGTTAACACTTGATCAGGTTCAGTGGCACTTGGGTCAGTTGGTCTTACTGGTGAATTACCAAAGGTCACAAGAGAAGTCTGTGGCAGAGCTGGGAACTCGTGTGCTAAGGTGGTATCTTAACTGTTTCATGGTCTGTCACTATGTCCCTGTTCTTATAGTCTTGAACTATTCCTCCCTCATATTTTAACATCTGTTTAAAATTGATCTGTGTTATAGTACATTTAAAAAAAACAAAGCAAAGCAAACCCCAAACCAGCAGGTYGAAAATGGGACAGTTTTTCAACTATTTGAACCCTGAATCAGTAAAAATAGATGTAACTTYTAGGAAAATCAAATGTAGATTAAACAGCATAAAAAATGGGTAAAATAAATACTTTAAAAAATACAGCCAAGCTTTTTCAGAGATGGAAAGAAAAATGTGGTAGTACTTAATTTGTAGGAAACCAGAAAGTCTGCTGACCATAAGCTATATGTGAAGCTCATCAGATTCGTTCTTTATCCAAGCCAGGCAAAATGCAAGTGGGCAAAACTAGCCAAATAATGAAAATAAGAATCCGTGTGTGKGGGAAACCTCTCCGATCTTAACATYCATTTTTATTTTGTAATCCAAGGTGCTTAAAACAATAGGAAAGTATTGCTTTATAGGAACTGATTTTAGCATATTCTGTTGAGAACTGCTTGTCGCATCTTGATGATGGTGGTACATCGTCATAAACAATTTAATTTTCAACTAAGTCTTTCAGTCACTTGTGTGCATAAGCAGATTTTTTTCTTACATTTCATTCTGTGGCCAGTGATGATGATGGAATTGGTCATGTGAATAAATTTTACCATGTTTTTAAGTAATACCAGTTCATTGATTTAAGCTTAGCAGTTAATGTTGGTGACATTTTGCTTAGTCCGCGCAACAGCAAATGCCATTTTCATTCTGTTTAGTTTCTTGTACCACTTCATAATTCCCATTTTAGTAGTATAATGTGATGCCACTTCTTTCCAAAATAGTAGAATTTAGTGAGTATGATTATGTTTGTAGTGTGACTCCATTTCAGAGACTGAGACTACTGTATGGAGAATTTCAGAAGCTGGTATGTGACTGAAGCTGGTATTAGCTGCTGTGCTTCTGATCCTTTGTTTTGATAGATACGATTCACTAAAATTTCAACTCCTTGTTGAAGGATGATTTGATAACAAAAGGTGTGGCTAAAAGACAAGCTTCTCTGAAAGTGTGCCCTATGTGCAGTGCTTTTTCATTTCACTAGCATTGTACAAAAGATTTATGTAGTTCAGTTAGGACAGTGCAGGATGGTCACTTGCAGTGTAATTCCTAGTGCCTTGTCTGTTTTAAACATGTAGTAACAATAACAGTATTTTGTTTTGAAACATTTGAGTTGGAAAACATCCTGGTGTAATTTAGCTAGTCATTTCTCTCTTCCCTAACCTGTCTRTGGATCTTTGACTGTTGGTAAATACGGAACCCCCCACCCAAGAAGCATGARGAGAAATGTCCTTAATTTGAGTCAAAAAATAGGGCTTGTCAAGATATCTACAGCTGATATATCTACAACCTGCAGAATCTGAGACATCTTCCACGCTCCTTTGTCAACGGTAGTTTTGTTGGGAGTTTAGGACATGTTCTCTAGGCCCAGTGGTCAGGCTGCTAGTAGAGCTCAACATCAACAGTGGCAAAGKTTGGGTGTTTCAGAGGCAACTTATCTGTTCACTGTATATTTYTTTGGAGACTTAGAGAAATCTGCCTGATTTCAACTCGGATAGATAGCTACTGGGTAGAGTCATGAAAAGCAGCCGTAAGAATGGATTTGGGGCTGTTAATGTAATGTGGCTCAGCAGCACTTTGCAGACTGTTCAGACAGGCTTAAAATAGCCAAATGCTAATGTTTTTTAAATGCTCTGATTTTAATTGATTTTGAAGCTAATGTGAAGTGTTAAGAGCATCAGGTGAACTGAGGTAACATAAATTTGCTGAGAGTTTGCTGTGTGAGTCTGTACCCTTTTTTCCCTAACACTTTGCCTACCTAAATGGCAGATTTTTGCTTGCCTGGAGGAAGGGATGGGATGGGAAGAAACTGAATCAGTGAACGTCAGTTTTCCTGTTTATTATGCCCAGATTACTCTGATACAGTCTAGCTCAGTGACGAAACTGCCGCATCCTCATTTTGAGCTTGTAAAAGATGCTGTATGATGAAGACAGGAAGGTGGTATCTGACTAAAACCTGCTTGATGATCACAAGAAAAATGATGAGAGTGAGAAAATATGTATGTGTGCATACACACAAACTCTCCTTCTTAAGGGGAAACCCTGCCTGGATATCCCTATGAAATCCTGTTTCTGTACTGTTCAGCTGGTTTAATCTATTACAGTACATTTGACAAAATGCCACTTAAACATATTCACAGCCTCAAACSCTAGTAAACTACAAACACTTTCACTCATAACCTTTGGCAAAACTCCTCTTCATATTTCAACCAAGCTACGTTTAATAGCTTCTTTAATGTTGCATATATTGAGGTGAAGTGCACAACAGACTCCTAACTTCCATAACTTAGAAATCTCTAGCCTAGCGGTCTGGTTTCCTCTGAGGATCTGGGCCCTGATTCTTTCAGGTTATCCCAGAGTGTGTGTATCCTTCCAGAGTTTTATACGTAAGCCTGAAGTCCAGCACTTTTCTAGATCTGAAGTGACAAAAGGTTTATATGAGTATGGAACGAGGCTAGAGCAAGTTAGGAGCTGAGATGAAAGCAGCATGCTGATGTGAAGCTGTGCTCGGGATCCACAGATGATCTGTTGTCTTCTGGATGGCAGCAGCAGGCAATATTCCTGTCCCACAGACTGTAGAGATGGTGAGCTGAAGGAGTTCTGCAGATGAAAGGCAACACTGATTAAATTTCGGTGTTCTTTGTAAGGATGAAATGAGATTGAGCTGTTCTAATATCTGAGCTCCCTAGATAATACTGTAACTTAACAGTTTAGAGTTATCTCGGTGGTGTTCAAGGGTAGAGGTGGAACACAAAGGGTATTTARGTACTTTGAAAATTATGACTGTATTTATAAAGCTTTTAACATATTATAATAAGCCAATCTCAGTTCCAAACTCCTAGAACCTAATTCAGATGAACTATCTAGATGAAAAATGAGTGAGCTTAGAAGTGGAAGGGGAAGAAGGTCCTCTCAAGAATGACCTCTTTGGATGACAGTGGAAGGAATGGAAAGCTGCCACAAAGAACAGGGATGAAAACTGTAAGTCCTTTGGAAAAAAAGACTCTCAAGACTTGTACCTAACCCACATTGCTTTCTTCCTGATCTAAAATTAAAAAACCCCACACAGTTTATTGGAGGGTGGATTAATGGGAGCTGTACAAGGTTTGAACCAGTTTTGCAAAGATTAAAGGTGGGTCATTGCTTTCCATTTCATTTTCTCCTTCTTTCGTATCAGCAGTATTGATTTTTTGCCTGGACCTAAGCCTTGAATGTGCAAGCAATATCACAGGAGTGCATTGTCCTGAGATTTCCAGTCTGCTTTATGCAACTTTGCAATGCTGGGATTGCTAGAGACAAGCACTAGACTGGTCTGATGCTTTCATGAAGTGCAGACCAATTCAAACACCTTGAAGTTCAAGTAGCACTCGTTAACACTCACTGGAAAATTCTACAGCTTAGGCAAGAGCTCTCAGTGTATTTTTGCTTAGTGGACTTTCTTTTCACACAGCTCCTCTTCCTGCAGCTGAAGCGCTGGCTTGTTCTGCTTTCTGATGAGGTTGTATGTGCTAAGCAAATTGTCTGCCCTCTCCCAGGAGCTATACACCTCTTAAAAGCTTGCCAGTTGTACATCCCACTGATATTAAAATTTTGCTCTGGCTTCAGTTGGTCAGCTCAAGTGAAGAAGTTTAGGAGCTGAGTTTCTACTTGTAGGTCTTCTGCTGCTGCATGGGAGATTTACAGCCATGGTCAGGATTCTTTTCATTTTCCATTAAGACTTTAATAGTAAAGCGAGTATAGAAGGAATTCAAAGCAAAATCTGTCAGTCTGTGAAGAATTATGTAAGCACATGGAAAAAAAATAATTAAGATTGTTCAYTCATGTTCTGAGGGGTCCCAAATAAAAATAAATATCTTTGTTTTGTTTGACTGCTTTGAGTAATTAGTTACAAGGCTCAGGTAACATGAAATTTGAGGGACTATTTCCATAGTTGTCTAAAGGTGCCTTTCAGAAGGTACTTGCTTTCAGTGAGGTTTAGATTCTGAGGTGAGTTGGGAATCCCTTTTCTTTTTGGTGTGGGGGGAATGTATCCTTTGTTTTCTTAGGTATTTGTGTTMATCTTGAACCAGTGAACCAAACAGCCCACTGTTGTCCCGGCTGTGAAGAATATGAGAAATCTTTATTGGAAAAATAGAGAAACTGAAACTCATCCACACAGGTAGGTCTGAGGGGCAGGTRGATGAACTGATGTGCCAGATAGTGGTGGGTGTTCTGATAGATAAGCAGTGCAAGCAAATCTCTTAAAAGTTGGTTTTTAAATCCACAAACTATTTTACATTTTGCAATGCTTTTAATTCATTATTACTTGCTTTAATGGGTATAAAGTATTTAAAACGTGAGGCTTTGTGAAAGCCTTGAAAACTGAGAAAAGAAATAAAAATACCATCTGTCTTTTTTCATTAACAGGAAACTGTTGACTAATAAAAGTGCTAAGTTGAATGCATGTTGTAAACGAAGCAAAATATAAGAATATAAGCAGACTTTTTTTTACCAGTGCCATTGAGCACAGTTGTCCTGAAGTCAGGAAATATTAGTAAAGTTTTGTCGGGCTTGGACTGATGCTGAAGGCCAAGAGAGGAATCCCTTAGATTTCACTGCAGTACTCATTCAGGTTTGGTTTTGTTTTGTTTGTTTGTTGTTTTTTAATAATAGTTGCCCACACACTTTGTGCTCTCTGGGGGAGTAGAGAAAAAAGGGAATAAAATTCCAAACARTGCAACTTTAGGGACAGGAGGGAGGGAATTTAAATTGAGTTGGTGGAGTCATACCGTTTTAGGTAATCTTGACCTAATTAGTCTAATGGAACATAGTCCAGCACTAAGCATCTGTGCTCAGATTTTTCAAAAAGTAAAGATTAAATTTAAAGAGATTAGACAACTTTTTTTTCCCCTCTGCAAGATTTTAGCTGTTCAAAAATGACAAAAATGTTCTTAAGCCTCTCTGAAGGAAGGGTGACCAAACAGACTGCCTTTTGTTAGCGATGGAGCTTGCTTGCAAGCCACTGAGAGGTGGTGTCCGGTCACTGTGTGCGGGACCCAGAAACACGACTTATCTATCGCCAGTAAAGCGAATCAGGCTGGGGTATTAGCAGGGGGATTAAAAGTCGAAGTTGCTAGTGCAGCAGTGAAAACACTGGCCACCCACAAGGTCTGTTGGAGAGACAGTTTATAAAAGCTTTCTCTAAATGAGAAGAAAAATTGGGGCAATGATCTTCYCAGTGCTAATGTAAATGAGCCTTGGATTCATTATATTAATACTGACCTGGTGTTAAGGTATGGATAACAGATGCCACTGACTTTAAATAGCACTTAGGCTTCTGCATGTTCATGTGACCTCTGAAAATGCATACAGGTTCCTAAATCTTACCCTTAGGTAGTTTTGAGACCTTCATGATAGGCACATGCAGATGGTAAACGTTTTAAGCAGCTATATCAGGAAGGAAGTTAAGGTACCGATTTTGCATGAGGTACTAGGTGTCTGCTGCCTAATATGTAATCAGGTCTTATTCAGATGGTCAGTTGTTAAKTTTTTAATGTTTCATTTAAGGGGTTGAAAGCTACTCATGAATATGCAATACTGCGGGGATTTCAAATGACGATCGTAGTTCTTTAGTCCATGTAGGTCATATACAGGGCATTGTCCAAAAACTTTTCCTCCTGTCCTTGGCTGGTGGTCTGTGTGAAATGAGTTTGTGACTTTAAACTAGTTCTTGATAAACATAACTGTATATTACAGACCCATCAACTTGATGTGCAGTAATYGGCTTCCATATTTTAGTGATTGCACTGGCCATGAAGGATAAATTGTATTGTMATTTTTTCTTGCCTTTCATTTTCTGCCTTTCTTTTGGTAAGGATATTGCAAGACCTTGTGTTCATAGTTTAATGGACTTCCAGATAAGTGCAGTACTTAATCAGGGTCAGTCTAGCCTGTTGTATATATGCACATCTACATCATACCTCTAGTGGTAAACTCCCGATTTCTGAGAAACTACAAATGCCTATAGTTAAAAGGGACTTTTTCAAAATTATCATGTGAGATTGAGCATGGAGGTATTTTGGTCGTAAATTGACCAAGGGCAAGCTGTGTCCTATGGACCAAGAGTGAAGCAGGATGTAGTTAAACCTGATTTAAAGTGGTTCTATGGATTTTACCATTTAAACTGGTAGCAACAGTCGGATTTTCTAATCCTGTTTCTGAACAAATTCATATATTGCGTGCCTGTGTTAAGACATCAGAGCCTCAGATCATCTCAGCCAATGCCAATATGGATTTTTTTTTTAAAGTATAGCATTTTTCATAGATTTATCTTGGGTTTTTTTATGGTTGGCATTAAATAGCATCACTGTCTGAGACTCACTGGTAATTATAGGGGTCATATTGCCTGATGAGAAACAGGTATTTCCATACTAGCTACAAATCCCTCRAAGAGGTGAAGCACACAACTGCAGCACAGCTATTTTGCTGTCAAACTTCAGCAGAAATATTAAGATGGAAAACAGCTACCTAAATCTTCCTTTTACCTGTTGGTTAAAAATAAGCTTGATTTTCTTTCCCCCAGGATCAGAACCTTAGAGAAATATTTCTAGGCATTTTACCTTTATATGGTGCCATTCACTGTTCTATCTCTGTTGGTGATCTTCAGACCCATCTAATGATAGTCAGATTTAAATTGGTTTCATGCCTAGCTGTGTTGTAACATAAGATTTTGGGATGTGTAAGGGTTGTCTAAAAGCTGTTATACCTCTTGTATTTTCTCATAAGCTTGCTTATTTGTTTGAAGTATGCTTACTTTCTGGATAATAGATCATTCTGGGCACCCAAATTTGCTGCTTCTTGAATCTAGAAGAAAATCTCTGGAGCAAATAGATAATGAAAATATGGATGGGATTATTTCTCAACCAGCTCTGTAACACACTCTAAGGAGATGCAGCACTTCTCTTCAGTATTGCAAAGAGTTCTTGACCTGCAGACACCTGATATTCTGGTGTGCAGCCCCACAGTCTCCTACCCAGGAGCTCTGTCATCTTCTCTGCTAGTCCCAGGGGTGTACAACAGCACTCTCTGTACTGCAGTACTAACTCCTGTTTCTTGGCTTAGCTACATGACATTCTAGTCTCAATTTGCACTTGTCTCTCCCTAATTTTTTTGTAATTTTAAATGGACAGATTGCTGGTGGCGGTTTTGTATAACTCTGGAATAGAATTGTGCCAGACAATTCTAAATGGAGTAGCATTAGCAGTAAAGATGTACTCAAGCTGTAAATGCTATGGAAATTTCTTTCTGTAAAATGTGTAAGTCAAAACATGAGGTTTCCAGATAGCCTTAGAATTGTAGATTCAAACACAAAGGGACCAACTCGGCTTTCCATGGGAGACAGGCAAAATAGTAAGACGCTGGGAGTGCCGCTTTCAGACAAAGCAGTTAGTCTTAGTTGTAGATATTTTAGTCTCAATTTTTCTAATGCATGTGGAAGAATACAGCAGAACGAAATGGTTTTATCTGCCTTTTTGGTAGTTTATTAGCGATCTGATTATCTACCTCCAACCTATTCCAGATGTGGCTGGCTGTGGTCTGGTTGAGCTTGGTACGTAATGAGAATTTGTAAAGTGCTTGGGAGTTGCCATGGAGTTCTGTGAGGCTTTTCTTAAAGTAGCTAAATGAAACTTTGATACAGTTTTTCAAACTGGCTTGACCTCAGCTTTGCCAGGAGAATGCCGATACTTGCAAGCTGGATGACTACGTGAATAAGATCTTGTGACAGGCTGTGCTGGATAGTTAATGAGAGGGGTACGTTACGTGGCGTGTATTTCAAAGTAACTGCGGACACTGGCAGCCTCCGTGGAGTTACTGATGCACTGTAAATTTTTATACTCGGTTGATGGCCTGGGAGAGTCTTATTCACGTAGCCATACCCCGAGCATAAATCCAGCCTCTCGGGAATCGGAAAGTGCAGCAGACCTGGCTACAAACCTAGTTCTGTCTTTTCATTCCTTTCAAATCTCTGCTTTGACTTTCATGATTTGAAACTTCAAATATTTAGAAAGATTAAAATTCTAAAAGTTGTTGCACACAATAGAAAATGTCAGGTGTACTTTACACCTACCCCTCAAATTCTCCCCTTACAAAAATATCAACTGCTTTCTGCTATACTGATTCTGATAGTCTGGGATATGATGTCTGTCACCGTCTCCCAAAAATATATACGGGAGTGGAGTCGAGACACTYGGTATGCTGTGAGGCTGTGCTGGCTAGAGAAAGGAGAACTGGTTTGCCTAAGATAAACTCACTGGGAATTTTTGCTTGTTTTGAAGTGTTGATTTGAACAGAGTACCTCTGTCAAGGTTATGACACGGTGAGAGCAATTGGGTTAACAAAATTGGGGTCAGTATTGGCCCCGTTCACTTCCGCTGGCTTCCAGTAGCTCATTATTGAGACAGATGATCTGGGACCTTTTGGATGTGGTTTTGAACTTGTTTAATCTTTACATTTCGTAGGTTTTGGAGAGGTTTGAATAGCTTTTCTGCACAGCTTTGCATTTCCAGGTTCTGATGGGCCAGAAGCAAAATGTCTCAGTTAGTTCAAAAACTATTGTTATTTGTTAAAAATCTGGTGAGAAACCCTCTATCTCTTGACTTAGCAAATTTTGTTGGTCTTGGAAGGATTTTAGTTACCCCAGATTGTTTTAAGGCTCAGTCATGTAAGGTGGAACGGTTGTGAGACCCTTAACACTGCACCTGCACTCCCACAAATAAAGCTTCACCCTTACACCTGTGCCTCTTGTGGTCCTCAAATATATCTACACAAAAGAATAAGGAATGTTCGCAGTATCTTTATGAAGTCCTGATTCTATCAGTAGGATTTTTTTTATTAACAAACCCTTTGACTTTGAAGCCTCAGCTGAAATACTTCTTGACCTTTACAAGTGAATCGGCGAGACACTAACCATGTGAGGTGGGTCATATGGAACAGATTTAGATACAAACTCATATCATCCTACCAGAGGAATGCAAAGTCTCTCCCGATCCCTTCCACAAAGCTGCATCATGTGTGTGAGATAAATCCAAGGGACATAAGGGGTTGCCAGACAGCGCAAAGGACAATAACTTYGCTATCTCAAACAAAACAGCACTGCTTTGAGATTTCACTCTTAAAGGTGTAGTAACCTTCTCCCTTGACCATTGTGAATTACTAAGCRAGGGTGTCAGGGAGTGAAATGAAGAGGGATCTACAGCTGTTTTGAATCTGTGGTGGTCTGGCAAAATGTATAAGGGACCGCATGAGCGTGAAGGTGCCTTTGCGAAGCTGCGTAAGATTTTAAGAAGTCGGAAGCAATAAAGAGTTCAACGTTTTTCTGAACCCCACAGCATCCTGAGAGGGTTCCATCAGTTCTTGTTTTACACACACCAAATCATTTCTCCCTGCAGCAAATCTACAAGGGTAACAAGGGCTTTCCTGAGAGCTTAGAGGTAAATTTTCTCCCCCCATGTCATCACTTGTCAAAATGCTAAAATGCATACTGTTTGAATACTCACATAGGAGAGGTTACATGAAACTGTGTACTGTGCTGAGAAATGCAGCTTCCAAGCCTAAGTGAAGTATAAAACAAAGAAAACTGCTCGGGTGTGAAGTATGTGGAGCAGAGGAAACAAGCAWCAATGGGAGCTATGGATATTAAGAAGTATGATCCAGCTCCGTGTTTCAGGTGTGCAGCTAGTGA
This sequence comes from Oceanodroma leucorhoa, assembly GCA_030449065.1. Taxonomy (NCBI): domain Eukaryota; kingdom Metazoa; phylum Chordata; class Aves; order Procellariiformes; genus Oceanodroma; species Oceanodroma leucorhoa. Next base: position 1,490,652 of record JASVER010000040.1, on the reverse strand, counting down.
TGTGGATCCTCAGAATGTCCATCGTAATGAACATTACTCTATTTTGAGATGTGCTGCTTGCGTAACTCTTCTATACAATAACCCTGCTAGGTACTCACCTAAGACCTGGGGCATCTCACTCTCCTTGTTTGTTTTGATGATACCGAATGAAGGTTCTTTGGATTTAAGAAATTTTTTTGAGAAGATGCAGTTATTCTTTTACTTGCACAAAGTCTGTTAATGGGAAGAGCATCTTTAAACCCTTAGGCAATAGTTTAGCTGATTGGGACATTTTCTTGTTGTCTTGCTTTCTGCAGGAGGAACTGCTTCAGCAGGAAGGGTTGACAGTATGCAGGCCCTAGTGATTAAGACATTTTTCCCCAGTGAAAAAAGGAAATTACATCTTCCCTTGGGAACGGGAGGAGGAGTTACACAACAGGAGACCATTATGGTGATCTTCTGCTGCTCATTTTGATGGAACCCACAAGTCCAGCTGAYGGAGATCGTGCTTAAGCTTTTGACAGAGACAAAGCTGAAGGCAAACCCATTCTTTAGCATTTTATTGTGACAAACTGTGAGTGACTAACTATATAAGCGCTTCGCTGCTCAGTATCATGGTTCTTTACGAATCCTCRTCTAGCTTTCCCATTGATTTCTAAAGGGAGAGTAGATGCCTAATACCAGTGGCTTGTCTAAAAGCTGGGTGTTGTGATGCCCAAATTTCATTTAGGCACTAACAGCTTAAGTTTTCTGAAGATTTGGGTATGCAGTGGGTGTTGAGTTCTGTTAGGAATCTCGCCATCAGTGTGTTGCAATGGGAACGACTGAGGCACAGCCCTGTAGCAGTTGGGCTCTTGTTGGGACTTCTGAACCCTGGGTGACCTGCTGTTTTGCTGGTGAAAGGTAGGAAAATGTGAGCATCAGGCCTGCTGAGACAAACCTTTGCAATTCTAGTTAGAGAGGTGTCAGACTCTTGACCAACATCATTCTTCATTCCCTTATTTCAGAGCTTTTCCTTTCAAAGTGCTTTTGCCTTAGGACTCTACAACTCTGACCTCTAGCACCAATATTATACCTTTAATTATGTCTGCTAGACAAATATGTCACCTTCAACTTACTTTAGTCATGGCATGCTATGAATCTCCCTTGGCCGATGTACTGTAAGGTTCTGGGTTTTGACAATGCTATTAGCAGGGAAGCATTTTAAGCTGTTCGTTGTATAATCATCCCTGTAAGGTGGTGGTTTTCTCTAAATTAATCAGCAGGGCTTGTATTTAATCAACAGTGATACATGTATATTTTTTCCTAAGATTACAGACCTCTGTCTCTGTTTCATGGTAAACTGGATTCTGCAGTTTATCTTATTTGTGGGATTTTAATAAGTTTGGCCTGCACATAAGTAAATGTATGCTTGACCTTGAACATAATAGTAGAAGAGGAGCTATAGCCCCCGTTGGTGTTGCTGACAAAGCAAACAGTTTAAACATGGAAATTAAAATTTTGTTTTCTTTCAGTATTTATCCTTTTTTAGTTAACCTATGGCAGAAGAAAAATAGAGCTTGGGCTACATCTGCACCAATCCTCAGATTATTAATATTCCTATTAAAGAGCAATGAGGATAAAGAGTAAATGGGAAAGAATAGGAATTTCGTTTGCTTGCTGGCACTACAGCGTAAAACATTATTAAGATGATTTGTTAAATAATAGAAAGGGTTTTTCATTTCCTAATTTTCCAGCTGCAGCTAATGCTATCTCCTGGCAACCTGCTTCTCATTCCTTAATATTTAGACTTATGGACCAATTTGAGAGTATTTTCTTTCCCGCTATGATTAATGCTTCTATGAAACAATGTCATCGCAAGCCATCTACCTACCTTGTCAGCTTGGCATCACTCTGGCTGTGCTGTGCTGTAATTTATGGCTTCAGCCAGTAATTTGCAAATCTAATGTTGGGGAGGCTATGAGGATCTGAAATTTGAATGCTTTTTACTGATTTGGTAAATATCTCCCCCATTAGTAAAACAAATGGCACAGGGATCAGACATCATCTCCAAGGCTCAATAAATATTTTATCAGCCATAATGGAAATTGTCAAATTGATCTAATTRTACAATACGTTATCAACAAGATATCAAAGTTGGACATGGCCTCTGCCCTTGTCTATCATTTCCAGGCTTTAGTCTTCGATTGCGACTTCCTGGGAGAAAAGTAGGAAAGTGCAGAGTTCATAGCAAAGTAGTGTGAATAACATACTGAGTGAATATCCATTCAGAAGATAAATTCTGGAGAAATAATTAACTCTCCCCTGCTTGACTGTAAAGCAGGACTGCAGAAGGTTCATGTAAATCTCCCAAATGGTAACTGATATTTTTATGTTGAACCTATACAGATTGGTCTCATACATAAAGGCAAATTATCCATCACTGATACTGCTTTTGAGGTATCGTTCATAGCTTCGTTCCGTTTAGAAGGGGCTGAGTGAATTCAAAAGCAAATTTTAGTTCTCTGGCAGCAGCTGTGGGGATTGTTTAATTAATTTATTAAAAAAAGTTTAGGAGAAAAATTACCTAAGTTTAGCTAAAATTGGATGTAATTATTACTCTGCTTGAATTCAGTGCAGATGGTCAGTCACAGGAAATCCAAATCTGTAAATAATTAAAGATTTATTTGGATGACTGATTTTAACAAGATAAAATTAGAAAACTTTGCCATGCTAAAATTCATGCTTGTAGAGTTGCCTTGTTACACTTCATCCTATAGAGATGTTTAATTCAATATAGGTCTTTTGCGATCATCTTTTTTTTTTTTTWTGTGTGCGTGTGTGTGGGAGGGAATCCCATCCACTGATAGAGAAAAATCCATTTACAAAAAAATGATGAGAACAATTTCTCATTCAAGAATTTCCTGAAAAGTAAAAAAGGGGTGTGTGTGCGTTACTCTGCCTGTGGGAGTGAGAGAAGCAGCGTCGGGGGGTTCTGCGGTTGCCTGTTCATTGCAGCAGATCTAACTAGGCAGCCAGGATCCTGAGGGACTTTGCGGAAACTTGTATCTGATGGAGTAAATTTCTGATATTTCTCAAGGTGGAAAGTCTTGCCGTCTTTTCTTTCTGAAAGCATTCTGTGTTCAGCCAGCCTGTTAATATTTAATGGGTATGGGAAGATACCAGGGCTGTGCACAGAACTGCTCACAAAAAAGCATGCGACTGCCTTAAACTGGTCAACCAGTATACAACTTTTTTGTTTGTGTTCATTTTTTCCCCTGAGTACCCATTGTCTAGGAGCGATAGGCGGCTATCTTGGATCTGTTTTCTCTGTGCCTCAGGTCGCTTATTGCTAAAAAGGAGAATGTCAGTACTTCACTGCTTCAGTGAGCTGGYAGACGTTGCCTAAGTGCTTGAGATCTTTGAACAAAAAGTGCAGAAGAAATGGAAGAGTCTTCCTTTCTTTTTCTTAAAATTATTGTTTGGGTCTCAAAATACCCAAACTTGCCAGTGTTTCATGCTGGGTAACTAGCTGAAGAGTGTCAGTAGCCTTTACATAGTTAGAGAATCTTAAACATGTTCTTGGATGGAGCCCCTAGTTATGTTTTTCATTAGATCTCTTGGAGGCTTGAATAGAAGGTCTACACTTGATGTTTTTGGTTTCCTGTCATTTTGAATAAAAATAAGGATAGAGGATGTAGTATCTTAACAGGAACCTTGAGTAAAAGTATCTTTAGGTAGCACTGTCTTTGAGGAAGTGCTTAAAATTTAAGCTAACAAGCTGCAAACATTCTRTAATGCATTTTTACTATTAGTTCATCGGGTACAGCTACTTTCTGCATTGTAAATAGGGAACAGAAGTAAATGGAAGTGTGTGTGGAATTAGAATCAATTTCAGGATGTTAATAACTGAGCACAAGTAAGATCATAATATTCATTAACTCAGTGAAGGGTAAAGGGGCTATTTTAACAAAATACAGCAGACAGACAACTAAGACCAAGTTAAGCTTGGGCTTCAGTGGAGCCTGTAGCCTCGGGGTTGTTGAGTCAGGAGAGGTTTCTAAACATAAGCCATATGCTTGTTCTTTCTTTCAAATGTTCTTTTAAAGTATATGTTCAGTTTTCCACCCGTGCACTTGGTCATCCTGTGTTATGCACAGTAAGCATGCGAGTTGTTTAGTGTGGTTTTCTGCAAAGGAGTTCTGGATATGATTTTTCTTTTTTTTTAACAGGATCTGAGCATGATGGAGTGATAGCTCAATAGATAATATCAAGATYTTGACATTATTTAAAATGTTTTAAAATACTGAATTCAAATAGCTTTAGACTCTATTCTGTAGCAACGTAGTAAGAAGTGGATGTAATTCACTTTTTGCTTAAGAGGTGACATATCTACAGATTTGGTTGACTGAGTTGCAACATAGGCTCATTTTTAGAGCAGTGTTTGCCTAGGTCTGTTTTCAGACCAACACTGTGGAAGAAAAATAAGTGGCCGCCTTGCTTGGCAATGCAAGCAAATGTGAAGTATTTTTTGTTAATAATTCTTCCCTGTTAAAATTTAGTGGTTGGTGAAAGTGAAGAGTGTTTGTGTTATCGGGGAGCTAGAGAGATAATGGGGGATTGCAGCACAGACCATGCGTACCTGTCCTGGAAAAAAAGCAAATGTTCGTAGCAGTCCCTGGTCAGCCACAGACAGTGAGACAGACAAGAAGTAGAGCTCCTCACTCTGCAAGGTGTCTGAGAGGGATGTCAGGGATCTAAAATGTTAATGCTTCGAGGSCTCTGTGCGTGCCTGTGTTGGGTGGCTGACTGTGGACTGGGAACACACAATTTCGGAATCCTTAAACTGCACAGCACTTATGCTTAGTGATGCAAATCTGAACAAGGAGGAGTTACTAAGTACCAAGCCAGTGCGGTGCGTGGTCCTGTAAGGAAGGAATAGAAGAGCTTTTATTTGGCATTACGGCTTTTGATAGTCTTTTAGCAGTGCAGGTCAACCAGGAACCAAGTTGTTATGCCTACTTAAGGGCAAACAGTGAGTGAGAAGGGCTAGGGCSAAGCATATTAAACTGCCTGATACTGGCCATGCATCAGGAGCCTTTAGACATCCTTTGTATCAGAATATACTGATCTGCCAGCAGGAGGGACATGAGCCGTGCTCAGCACAGATCGTTTTAGATCTCGTGGTCTTYGATCCGTTAATTTCTTTCATATCCCCCACTCTTGGTAGAGGGGTACAGATGCTTTACGGATTGGGGAGTTAAGAATTTCTCCTCCTCTCTCTCCTCTCCTCCGCTCTCTCAGTGCTGACTTCCATGAAGATGCACACTTAGGAGTCTGTGGAGCAGTGAAGATCTGAGCCATAAAATCCCARTTATGGGTTCTTTTTTGGCCTGACTGGGGGGTAACTAATGCCCAGTCTCCTCCCTTCCGACCATTGTGTTCATCTTAGATGCACTGCAGTGTTTCGTTTCTCTCTAGCACACATGCACAGAGCACACAACCATTTTGTTTGAACGATTCAAGTGATGAGAATCTTGTGGGTGTGAGCAAGCCCAGACTTCAGCGCCAATGATCTGCTGCGCATCAGTTAACTTTGGTGAGAGTGCCATTCATTTTTAATGCAAGGTTCATGCAGTCCTTCTTTTCTTTGCATCCCATGCACATTCCCACCTCCAAATCAGCAGACCTAGATTTTTATTTGTAATGGCTTCTGGTGAGAGAGAAAAAAAGAAAGTTGTTCTTAAGCATTCATTTTCTAGGCCAACAATAACCCTAGCCTAGACGAATAACTCCCTCCTAGTTCCTACAGAGAGAAGTGTTAGACTACACAGACAGTGAGGTCATTCATAGTCACTATTGTTTCTTGATAACCCAATTAAGAAAGTGCAATTTATCTAGCCTGTTTCCATTTAATTATCTAATTTGTCTGACCGAGTCGGACTAGCTATCTCCTCTGCACTCCAGGGTTGCTATCACACTAAGGACTTGTTCCCGCAGCATGCTCCCCAGGTGCTTTTCATTCATTTGACCTATAGTCATAGACAGTTATAAATCAGGAAGGTAGAAAGAGCCATCACATTGCTTTCCCTTACTTTATCATTAGGGGGGAAATGTGTGCACTAGATTGAGAGTCACAGAGCTATTGCCCTCTTGCTAATCTAAGACCAAACTTTAATAAAGATATTTTATAGTCTTCCATTTAGAACTAAAGATGGCTTGAAAAAAAGGTTTGTGTGTGGGGAGAAAGATTTGTCAGTGTGGATGTTCCACGGCAAAGGGTCAAACCTGCAAAATTAATATCCAACGGAGGAATTATTAATTCCTGTATACCACTGTTATTAACATGCTCTAATGAATATTGTGTTCGTAAATACTGTCTTTACTGTGATTATCACTGCTGCCAAATGCACTTCTGGAGATACCTATCTGAAGCAGAGGAATAATTTCAAATGAACAGCCCGTTACCTTCAGTCTTCTGAAGCTGTACARATTAGCTAAACTGATGGAAGACTGTTTCTTGAAGGTTTGTTCTTCTGGATTCCTTACTGCTCTATCATTTTATCCAGAGCTTTCTCATTTGTAATGTTCAGTTCACAGATTCAGGGATCTTGTTCCTAGAAGTGTGTTTAGTAAACTTAATGTGGTTGGTGCAAGACACAGGTCTGGAGCCTTGTTTGTTTTCTTTTATTGTTTTTACTGAGTCGCGATTGTTTGCCTGGCTTTGGACACGGGGTTCCACGTTTAGGCACTTATTCAAGTGATATAATATTGTAGAGGTGCTTGTGTTCTGACTCCCGGTRACAGTGGTAATGATGTCATCAGTTTATCCTCCTGGCAAATTGGTGTTGATACTTGGGAATTGATGTTACAGATCAGACCCGTGGTTCAGCTAATCTGTACCCTATGTCTCATGGCAATAGGTGTTTCAGAGAGAGAGAARAGGGAGAGAGCCTGCGAGGGAAAGTTACCTTTCAAAATGGGGGTTTCATCTTAATTCAGRTAGCTTTTTCGTGACTTAAATCACGTTTCAAGTGTGAAAGATGTAACAACAGTAGGAGTAACACCACCGTGCCCTTCTCTGATAGTTGCTGTTGTGCCCGCTGTTATTTGTGGTTCRGGCCTCTCTGAAGGGCCCACCCATAAATGTGCTAGATACGCTGCAAACACTTACCAGAGATAATAACCGCCTCAGAGATTTGTAGTCTGGTTGGAATGCAGATCTACAGGCCAGAAAGACATCCTTTGAGGCTTCTGAGCTTAATGTGGTGAAAATGAGCCACCTGAAAAAATTCTGCTTTGTGGGGATTAGAGAATATTTCAGGTTCTCGCTGTTGTCATGTTGACTTGTATGTATAGCAGCAGTGATCTCGTTTACGTTGTTTTTTGATTTTTGGAAGCCAAGGACATCCACCCTTCCTAAGGTTGTGGGTGTGTGGGTTTTCTTTTTTCCTGAAGTTGTTTGAGCTGCTGCTATTTCTGAAGAGGTGTGTTCTGTGCTACTTGAAGTTAACCATGAACTGTGCTATCTGCTGATAGCATGGAGATTTTGTTTGCTTTGCTACAGTCCTGTGCAGTCCAAGCAGGTGGACAAATACCTAAGAAGGGTTTGGCTTTGTTTGTGTTGTGTTGTGTGTGGGTTTCTTCCTCTTGCCTCTCCATCCCTTTAACCCTGTAGCAGAAGCACTCTTGCACTTCCAGGGGTGCATGTTTTGTCTTGCTCAATCATGTTTAGAGAAGAGTTTAACAGTGTAATCAGAAACTTAGCGCTCTGCATGTGTTTCSAGCAAATCACTGAACACTGTGGCTGACAGGTTAGCCAAAGGATTGAGGAGGAGCTATTTGAATTTAGCTGATGCACCGACAAATGAGTATCTCATGCCATGTTTGTAGTATGTTATCGTTCAGCATAACTGTATGGTATGATTTCATGCAATCTGCTCTCTCTGTTTAACGGGGATTATCAGATCACATGAGTTATACAACGTGTTGGGAAATAGCTTTTGAGAAGGTTCTGAATGTGCTGATCTTGTGTTATATATTCCCAAATACTTAGGTATTTGGCATATTGTTAAAATAATGATTATAATGCACTGATAACCTGTTTCATCCATGAAGGGCGAGTGGCCTAGGTGCTTCCATTATGCAGGCATGCAGACTGASGCATGGAGAGCTATGTCTGTCCTGGGTTTATGCAGATATTAAGATGATTGTATTTAAAGCGCTGTACTGTTGCCATCTCATCATGTGTTGCCACTCCRGTGCCTGACAGTGTGGCAATAATGTAGTTTTTTTTAAAGTTGTGATTCCTGAAACTGATTCCATTACTAAATACATATCAAGATCTGTCCCTCCAATTTCTGTGTCTCCCAGACTTAGAGATGAAGTGTAGGTCCATAGCTGATTGTCCCATTGCCAGTGTAAACAGAAGCTCTGTGTATACACCATATGATTTCCTTTGCTGCTTTTCAAGGTTCATTCATGTATTTTTTGATTGAAACGGAGATGTTGCATTGTTTCGCYTTCACAGGGGCAATGCTGATGTGGTATCTAACAGTTCTTCTCAAAGGTCTAGTCAGAAGTTTCAAGCTCCAGAAAACCCAATCCCATCTGTTGGCCCTGTCGAAATACGCTGTATAGTAATAGTTCATCATTCATAATCTTCTGCATAAAGTGTGACAGTGGCAAATTTCAGCTTCTGTGTGCCGCTAATATTTGGGGCTCAGTAGAGCCTATGCTTCAGGTTTCCTGGAAGCTATTAATAAAGCTTAAAGCCAGTTGCTAAGTGGACAAAATTATTGCAGTCAACGTGCTTGGGGGTTTATTTTCTTATTCTTGTGTGTAAATGCTGGGTTATAAGATTAAAAGTATTGTTTTATCTTGAATTAATATTTTGAGCTTTCTTTAACTAGTCATTCATGGCTAAAAATAGATTTGCATCATGTTTACTTGGTATTTCTTTGAAAAGTTGTTTGTCAGATTAGTCAATAAATGAGGGTTTTGTGACAATGTAAAGTGGTTTTAAAATTAAGATGTATTTTGTTATTCTCTTAAAAAAAAAGTGCATATTCTCTCCTGAAACATGGCCTTTTTCAAAGTGCCAATCAAGAGGATATTCTTTTCTGTGGAATCAAGTGGCATGTGTGTCTGTAATTTTGCAAATACAYCTCAATTCTTACTTAGAACATCTTTGGCTATTTCTTAGACTTGGGGAGGAGGGGGGGGAGAATTCTGTTTAGGATGTATCTCCAAGGGTCAAGTAAGAGGGCAGAGCTTCCTCATCTACTTCTGACCTCGTATCTGAAACAGGTTTCCATCTGTAAGGTTTTTTACTACAGAGAATGCTAATTTCTTTACCCCCAATACGCACAGTGAAGGAGTGGAGGGTGATGTGATTGCAGATTGAATGTGATGTCCCCAGYATCCTGTCGTCATTGTGGGGACACTCCAGAATGCCCAGATGATGAAGTTGTCTGCCTGGTCTTCTCTGAACGTTGTTGCTRCCAACGGGTGTTATTAACAGTTCAGTTGCATTCCTTCCACGAGTCAGGAAGAATGTTGTGTGTCTTTAAGTTCCTGTACGTATTAATCTTTTCCAAAAGAAATACCAGTTAGCTGACTGTAAAATGTAGGGAATTAAAGGCAAGACAAAGCACTACAGTGGAAATCACTCCAGTAAYACTGACTAAGAGATTTTTAGTCACATATAAGAATGGGGTTAGGTGATTTGATCCTGACATACATTTTGTCCAGCAGGATAAAATCTTGTTGTTGGGTTCATAATCCCTTGCAGTTGGTGCCAGAAATCATGAATTTGCCTAGAGTGTGTTAGAGTAGAAGCAGGCTTATTAGTCAGAAGTAGTCATACATCTTCTACTCCTCAGTATTTACTTTCATCCCTTCAGTGTGATATTTCTTGGAACTTTTCATCTGGCTAAATAGGAGGATGGCTAGTTGTCTTCTGTGAGTTTGACGAAGTCCAATTCTCTGCTCACAGGCCCTAACTGAGCCTGATATTCCTTTGCCACCAAAATCAGGTGCCCTACTGTCTAATGTAGCATTTCACCCAGATTTGTGACCTCCATCCGTCCTGGAAACCGTGCTGTCTGAAAAATTGTTAGGAGTGTCAGTATCGGAGTGTACCTGAAATGGAAAAACCAAATAGTTGTCTTTTTTGCACCTGTAGTTTGATTTGTGCTTCGTAGGGTAATATTCTGTTAAGTGCTTGGCTGAATGCCAGGAATTTGGGAAAATGTTTGTAAATCCTGAAAGCTTCGTGTATTTCTCCTGAAGGATTATTAGTTCAAATATTTATTCTGTGGAAAGACAACAGTCATTATTTGTTGTTCTCTTGTTTAAAAAGGTTGGTTGCCCAGTTGGGGCACTRTTTTGCACTAGCGTCTGCGGTGACCAGCCCCCCGGTTCCTGCAGGTGATCTCTGAAGCTCTGCTCGCACAGCGTTTATTTGAGAGCACTTTTGCCATTGACTTGCAGGAAGAAACCTTAACAGCAAAAAGCTGAAGTGAACTATTTCAGAAACCGATGAACTGAGCGTGATTACTCCAACCATTTAGCAGATACTTAAAAAATCAAACGCATTCAGAGAAAACACGATCTGTTAGCATAGTTAGGGGCTAAGTTTATAATGAATATAATCTCTACCCATTTGAATCCAYGGTGGATTTCAGATCCAAAAGCAGAGGACGTGCTCATCGGGTCACTCACTGGCATGYTCTTCCCCATGAAATGTAGCAAGGGCTCTTTTAGATTATTGGGGGATGACATCCAGCAGATTACACGTAATACTTAGGCAAATGTTAATTCACAGAGTCCAAGAGTAGATTTTTGGGTCTTGCTAGCTGTGCAGAAGTTGCTGTGTTACCCTCAGCATTTTACTTAATCCTTCTCCCCCTGCTTTTCCTCCCCCATTATTCTGAGGAACCACAAGAGTAAAGTCTGCATCCTTTTATATGGCAAAAAGCCTGAGAAGGATCCTGTGCTCGTTTCCATTATGATAAAAGACAAAACAACTAAATTAAATTGGAAGCAATCTCTGCATTACACAAGTCTGCATACTCCAAAATTCTCAAAACAAAAGAGGTGCAGGGGAAGCCAATCACCATCGGAAAGGAGGAAGAAAGTGTCTCTGGACTAGAACTTTTACTGTTCCTTAACTCAGAACTGAAATATTTTAACTCTTCYGTAACCAGAGCCATTTAACTTGCAGAATGCAAACAGCAAATCCAAGAAAGTTGCACTGAATGTTACCTGCATTTTGTGCTGTTAAGAAATACATAATTTCAGAGCAAATATGCCTGTAGTTAATGTCAGTGACTTTGCTGCAGTGGGACTGTCTGAAGCCGCAATTTGCACATGTTCACCGGGGAGCTGTGTTAGCCAGCTAGAGGGAAAATGTGCTAGGGACTTGGCAGTGTAAAAATACAGAGGAAATCCAAACTGTCTTCTAGCACTCAGATTGCTTTTTTCCCTTAAAAAAAAAAGAYAGTCGAAACTTTGAAAGACTAGACTATTATTTGTTATGGTTAAATTGGCCACTGACCCGCTGGCATAGAACACAACCTTTTACAAAAACTTGTTGCTAGATTTTATTTCATTGGAAATGGAGGAATGGAAAAGTTAACTGATCAGGTATCTTGCCTCATCCAATTTAATTATTTTAAGCAAAAAAAAAAAAAAAAAGGTGGTTGCAGGGGGGGGGAATTCCTTGGAGCTCAAGTCACAATGTTATTATCAATTCAAATTCAGTGAGCTTTTCTATCCCTYGACACTGAATGGAATCTGATCTTATGAAACAGAGATGCTTTACCTGATTCTGTGTGTGTGTGCACATACGTGCACTGAAAATTATTGCTAATATTTTTAGCCTTCTTTAATCATTGTTAGAAATAAATGGAATAATCTACATTAATTTTTTATTATTTTACATTAAAATAGTAACAATTATTTGCATGTCTATAGGTTCAGAGTGAACTTTCAGCCTTTTGAAAGATCAGAGATGTTCTTTGTTGTCTACTTGTGAATTAAATTTTCAAAAGGAACACAGGAATATCAGGTCACACGATGCCACATACTTAAACACATTGTTAGTGAAAACCTTTGCCAAGATGATACCCGTAATCTTTAAGGAACTTTAAAGCTCAGTGCTTAGAGAAGAGGAACTTTTGTTGAACTCGCCGACTGGATGGAATGTTTCCAGGAATCGCACTCAGCACTTTGCAGGATCGTTCCCCTTCTGTTGCGGAGCACTGCATGAATCGGGACAGGGGCTGCTTTCTGCTCATATTAARGATGACCTAGTGCCTACCACAGAGATCCCTGGCAATAGGGTTCAGCTATTTGAGCAGCCCAGCGTGAGCCCCAATAGTGAAAAGGGAAGATGATTTTGTGGCAAAGGCTTTAAAGTACGATTTAGTAAAAGCAAAGATAGTTTCCTAGCGCTCGCTCTATCACCTTGGCCAAATCACTTCATATCTTTAGGATTTAGTTTCTCATCTGGACCACTGGGATAAAAATTCCGTGTTTTTCTGTTTGTTTAGGTCTAAAGTTTTTTGGGCACAGATCTTGTGTAGTTTTTGTCTCTATGGCATCTAGTACAAGATGGTCTTAATCTTAGTTGTAGCCTGTATTAATGACATTACTACTCACACAAGCTATAGTTTGAAYTGGGGCTAGCTGCAGGCATTTGAGGACAAAACCTGGCCCCTGAAGTGTATATGCAAATACGTGCAGGATACCTGAAAATCTCATGAGCCTGCAGTTCATGGTTCTGAATTTTCCTCCCTGGTTACATCTGACAATGTCACCAAAAATTAGCACAGTGTGAGGAACATGGCTTCCTCTTCTGTTTTAGCTGTAAGTGATATCAGCAACTGTTTGCAGAAAAATGCAGAATTTAGAATTTGAGGGTCGGCAGGTAATAATTCACCTTTATAGGTTTCTCAGGAAGCATTTTTTGCAGTGGATCGTTCAGCAATGAGACCAGCGTGGCATTGTGTTTAAAAGATCTTGAATTATTCAGGATGGGATCAGAGGTAAATGGTGCAGGGATTACAAACCAAATCGAGCAAAAACTTTGTTATTTCTGCAGACTTTCCCATTTGAGATGACTATGATAAAAAAATATTTCTGCAGAAGTGATGTAATCCCATAATAAGTTTGTGATGAAAGTGCAATTTGGCTTTTCAAAATAAAAGGGGGAAAGTATTTGCATTTGGAAAAATAAGTCTTGTTTTTTAAAAGCATTTCAAACCAAACATGAGAATTCCAAGTTCTGCTGATAGACACTGTAGTTACCTGGCTGTGTCTCCCTCGTGACTGATAAGTTACGGCTTTATTTTGATAACGTACCGGTGGTGAGATAACTGAGACAAAGGAGGGGCTTTCTCATCTTACGTAAGCGGCTACCCTCAGGTAAAGCAACTCAGTTGTTCATAAGTTGACCCATTGACCTTCTAATCACTGACAAATTATCCACTGCTTTATTCTACAGTCTTCATTATGCGCTGTTATTAAACAGCCTAATTTCTTTTTTATTAGGACAGGATCACTGAGGTGCAATAATGACCCTTTTCATCAACTTCAGTGAGGGGTTATGGAAGTATTTCTGTGCTTTTTACATAAATTTTAGTAYATTGCGATAGTTCCCGGGGCAGTTTTCCAGACATTTGTGATGTGGAGAGTGACACTGTGGGCTTTCAGGTGTTGTATTTTGTGAAATGTTAACGTTTTAAAAGCTGAAGTCCCTATAGAGGACAAGTCTTCATACAAGGTGTCCCCTGTCCCAGAGATAAGAAAATCACTCAGGTTACTCCTGTGGCCCTTCTCCCCCTGCGTACCCCGAGCCGCAAACCTGCTCAGACCCTCCTGGCAGTCCTGTGGCCCTGTCAGCAGCGATGGCATTTGCGGCTGGTTTTGTGTGTGTTGCTGAACTGGGTTAAACTCTTCCCACGTAGAGCCGTCCACCGATGCGAGCGGGAGCTCGCGCGGGAGCTGCTCGCTGTGGTTCCTGTGCCGACACCAGCGCTTTGTGCAGGTGAAGGGACTTCTACAGAGGGAGGTTTGTACACTGGYGAAACCCCACTATGAGTGACCTCTCCAACCGCTGATTGGCAGAACGGGCTGAAGCCTGAGCTCTACAGCACACTTTAAGTAAGTCTGAAGGGAAAAAAGCAGGAAATATGTTTTGCCTAAAATAACAGAGATAACTTGATGTTGCTTGCATGATATTTTTTAACGTTTCCCATCAGTCTTTTCACTAAAGCATTTCCAGTTTTTCAAAGGATTTATTGTGAAGGTATAGGGAGCATGGGGGAGGGCAAACAAATTAGGGGTTTAAAATTACTATTAAGTATCTTATTTTCAACCCCCTTGACTGAGATCCTCAGTTCAGAGGGAAAGAAATCAATGAACCATAGTCTACATTTTGAAAGAGAACTAGTGAGCTTAAGTTTCCAATATTAAACATCTTAAAGAAACCCAATTTTTCCAAAAGCTGTAAGTACCTGCATTCTACACAGACATTTCTTTTTCGATGTTTCCAATGGGGTGGCAAACGCTGGGACATCTAAAATYAGTCTTGAAAGCTTAAAACAGTATGTTTGATAAGCGTTTATTTCCCAATGTCCTTTCAGCTATGAAGGGATGGATTTTTTTGTACTGCATAACGTATGAGCTAAAAAAATTCCAAATCTAACTATTTCCCCAAAATTTATTTTAAAAGTTGATGACTGGGAGAAGTTGCCAACACCGCTGAGTGAACAAGTAGATCAAGTCAGGATTTAGCCCTTACCAGGCTTTTGAGAAGCTTAGTATTTGATCTTTTTCCTCCTCCTTTGTGTTTATTTGGATTCTTTTGCCTCTGAGCTATGCCATCAGGAGCAGAAGCAAAACTATTGTATACTCAGATGGGGTATATTCAGTATGTCCTGTACATAAAATCAAAGAATTTCACAAATTACCGTGCAAACCTTATCTGACCTTTCAGAACAAAATTTCCACTGTTCAGGGGTCTGCTTTTCACCAACTGTGTTTGTCCTTCTTTAGTCCCTTTTATTATTGGCATTAGAAAGCCTGAATGTATGAGGTAGAACCTTGGCGGAACACCCTGGCACCTTGCGAGAAACACCAGGTAGAGAAATAGAAACGGGGCTCAGGTGACAACGTGTAGTACACATACTGTGATAAACTGTTCCTCTTTTGAAGGACAAAGGCCTAAACTGCGAGAACCTTTCAGTTTATGAGTTTGTTGCTAATCCCTTTAAAACTGGGAGATTAACTTTTTTTGTCAATGGGAGCAGGAGTAGGTGCTTAATCTATATTGTTGTAATGCTTAAATGGCTGTATGTTTAAATGCTCCATTTTTAAATGCAGAGTCTCCAGTGCCTAAACCTACAGTGATGCAGAAAGTAGAACAGAAAGCTCTCCTTTTTAGACATTCCAGTTGTGTGTTCATTCCAGTCCTGCTCACGCTTAGTATCTGTTGAGGGGCTCGTGCTTTCCCTTAAGCACATGGAGAGAGAATCCCAGTGAACTCTTTGMGATCCTGTGTTTCATCAGTAAGTGTTTGTAGGATTGAGCTTAATCAGAGCAACATATACTCTTTTAGAAGACTGTCAGTGAAAAAGCACAAAACAAGACTAAATTTGTTGAGTAGGTGAACTGCAAATAATTCAGTCAATTGCAGCATAWGAAACAAACTGGTGATAAATTCTTGCAAATGGGTGGGTATTTTTAAGCCACYGGTAGGTGTAAGCTATGGGTATTTTAGTCCTAAGGCTTTTGTTGCAAGATTTAAAAAAAAATAAATCAAGTGAAATCAAAGGCTTGGGTTTGCATGATGGGAGCTATATGGAGATTGTGTCTGGTGATTAGCGTCTCTCACAAAAAGTACTCTCAGTTCAGGTTCACAGAATTATTTCCCTGTTATCTTTGTTGTCGATGGCATGATTGTATATAGATTTCCACAGAAGTGTTCTGTTATTTTGGAGTAAAAGGGACCTGTTGTATTGTTTAAAATGCACTTGTTCCAATTCTGAGTACTTTCCATCTGTTTTCCTATTTCCTTCCTCTTGATAGGAGCAGCATTTCCTCCCCTTCTTACTCTGTCGGAGGGGTGGAGAAGGAGATTCCGTGCAAAGCCTTGCTTAGCTCTGTGTTATAGGATATTGCCCGGGATTTAAGCCCTGTCTTTGGGAAAAGAAAAAGGGAAAGAGGGGAGAAGGAATGATTTTTGTTCACTTGTTTCAAAGGCTTTTGGAGAAGGGGTACATGGAAGGCTTTACAAAAAGGGAGCCTGGATAGAGAAGGATCACCAATTTTGCTGCCTTAATAGCTTGTGGGTGGCCCACGCGATACAAGTTTGGGCCCTGGTCCAGGTCACGGTGAATTAAGGGCCCACAACAGAAGAACCCTTCTTCAGCAGGTGCTAATTTCTCCCTCCTTCCTCTCCCATCACCACACACACTTCCCTTTGCAATTCCAGGGGATGGCCGAACGTGCCGAGTTGGCAAAGGAGCATTTATTCTTCTCTCAGCCTTGACACGTAGTTCCTTCCATGCCCCTCTGTGGGACTTGGAGAATAATCGATGTTTGAGGCACACTGGTCGTCTTTCTGCCYGTGCTGTGTCCAGTCTGAGGTAGGCAGAGCTCATCCAGGCTGTCAGCCACCTCTTGCCTGTGTTAAATAACAGCGAAGAAAGAAATGAAGAGGAGGAGAATATGGGAGAAACGCAGATTTCCCAGAAGGGCGCCTGGGAGACTGAGCATCGGGGCGATGGCAGTGGGGCTCTGTCTTCAGCTGACCCCCAGCTGCCTATAACGGTTCTTACGTAACCTTGTCTTCCCCTCAGAGCTGTATGGTGTAATGGATTTCTTTAAATTAATAATGCGTAAAAGGAGATTTACACCGCAGTGCTAAAATATTGTCTTTGCCTTTTATTCATGCATTTGTCACTGTAATCTCTAATAGAGGTGTTCAGTGGGGGGATAAATAATGAAGGGTAAAAAACTCTGTCATAATCCAGAACCATTTGCAAATTCATCACCAATATTCTTTTGGAAGCAGAGACAGAGGGAAATGAAAAATATATAGCGGTGCTAATATATCTCACTGATTTCCATCTCCCATTTATTCAGAGAACCTACTTTGAGCTATGATAGAATGTGAATCCTAGAAATTGCCATTCCTTTTTAAAGACGAGACTAAGGCTGCTACYGAGCCTCTCAAGCAACAGATTAAATATAGTCAATGAATACTAAGTTAATGTACTTTATAGTCAGACATAATACACTTACCTTGCATTTTTTGATTAATTAGGGTTTAAGTTATCGTGTACAAAATAGTAAGGAAGTTGTAGCAATTCTTTAGCATTTAAGCTGTTGTGAAAGCTTTTTAAGACGTGCTTAAAAAGGCAAGAAAATAAAAGCAAGTATTTTAAAGTAGAAATCCTGTAAAGAATTTTTTATTCATTATTAGACATAAGAATGACTGAAATAACTTAGAAGAGCCATCCTGAAACAGATGCAATTTCTCATGAAGTTCAGATTCCTTTAACCTTCATAGAAAATGTTGCAACTCCAGAATTTTGAAATTGTGGTCTTGGGACAAAAGAAAATGTGTTCTTGCAAAAGAGCTTTCCTTATCATATTCCCTGACCATCTAAGCCTATGAATTATTACAAAATTTAGAGGGTGAAGACTTTTTTTCAGGGGTGATGTGTGGCATTATACGGGGGTTATTTGGGTAAGGTCAGGATATAGCATAGTATGCTATGTATACATCAAGTTAAAACTAAAGGCCGGCCATTTTATACCTTTTACTGGAGCCTTTATGATTGCCCTGGTACCAAACTGGGTAGTTTGATGGAACCCAAATCGGCTTCGACAGTGTTCCTAGCACCCGAACTGGGGAGCTGCAGAGGAAGTGGCTGAAGGCAGAGGAGCTGGAGGGGCGGCTCGGTGGGGGGGG